>BQNB010057280.1:2411-38283 GCA_026074375.1 Tanacetum coccineum | reverse complement strand
TTCTACATAGTCAGTTGTATTTATACAGTTTGGCTATCATTCTTTATAGGCTGCAAAGATCTATCCGTTTAGGGACTCACTTTTAGTCACGTACCGCTACATATGTATTATATAGGTCACGGTTAAGACGTGAAGTGATTTGCGCTTGTTGATTGATTGATTTTGATCTTTTGTTTCACGTAATCTCATAGCCTCGTTTTTGAACTATTTTAATTATTTTAAACTCGCGAGGGGGATACATGTTTGTTTTATAAAATCGAACACATATGATTTTATGGTATGTTGGACCCGATTACGAGATTGTTTCCGCATAAGTAGCTATTGTTGAAGTCCTTTATTTCATGAAATGTTAATTGCCTTGTAAGGGTATGAATCAATTATGGCCACCCTGTCAAACAGACATTTTATATTTAGAAAGTAGTAGGTATAAGACAATAATACCTTGTTTTAGGGCACTTTAACATATGAAATACCGTATGTACTGTTAACGTTCGATGTCATGAGCATATTGCGTAAAAGAAAAGAAGTTGCTATACATTGCATCCGTTGCATTGTTTTCTCGAGAACTAATTATGTGTTCAAAGATTATTCCATATCGATTACTTTAAACTCTATGAATTTCACTCAACTTTATTGTTGACGTTTTAAACATGTTTTATCACAGGTAACCAAGAATGAAGGCAACGATGGCATGGAGGTGTCGTACGTGTGATGGATATATGGAAAGACTACTTGTGTGTTCCGGTCTTTCAAAAACAATGTCTTAAGTTGTGTTAAAACAATGTCTTTTATTTGAAACAATTGTCTTTCAATGATGTTGTAATGATTGTGGTTGCGATTATGTGGGGACCTAAACGCATTTTAACTCTGATTAATAATGGAACACATGCTTGCTAAACGTCTCTTTTAGGTCGTTTTCTATTGTCTTGGTGAATGGTGCTATTTAGTAACATCCAAATTGCTAATTCCGCTGCGCACCAATGTCTGTTGGATGAGGGTGTTACAGATCCAAACCAACACCTCAAGGATTTCTTAAAACTTGTGGACTCACTTGACCTTTACGGTGAAAACAAGGAAAGAACGCGCCTGCGTTTATTTCAATTTTCCCTTCGCGATCAAGCTAGTAACTAGCTTAAACGTCTTCTAGTAGGATCCATCACCACATGGGAGGATCTTACTACTCGTTTCCTTGCTCAATTCTTTCCATGGGGAAGAACTGCAAAACTCTGCAATGATATCCTGATGTTCCAACAACATAAAGGATAATCTCTCTCAGAAGCATGAACTCGTTTCAAGGAATTACTCCAAAAATTCCCTCATCATGGCATCAATCTTTGGCTCTAAGTCCAAATCTTTTATTACCATGTCACTCCCGTCACAAGATGAACCATTGACCAATCAGCCGATGGCAAGCTTCGTGACCGAAACGCCAAAGAATCCTGGTCATTATTATAGGACCTTGCCCTCTATGACAACGAAAGTTAGAACGACCCAAGGGATTTCGCTAAGCCAGTCAAGGCAATCTCTTTGATTCAAGATGTCCCGAGTACATCTGACCGCCGCCTCATCGAGCTCGAAAATCAAGTTCAACGCTTGATGAAAGCTCATCTTTCTCCGATGCAACCTACTCAAGTGAAAAAAAAATCACTTCTTCATGTGAGATCTGTAGTGGTCCTCACGACACTCAGTGTTGCATAGAAAATCCTAAACAAGCCTTTGTTGAATATGCATCCTCATGTATTGATGAAGCGAGAGGTAAGTGGTACACTTTCAAACCCGAGCAAAACAATCTTGGTGACACCTACCATCCGTCATGGAAAAGTCACCCCAACCTTAGGTGGAGACAACCCTAAAATTATTTTTCAAACCAACCTAACCGATTCCAACCCAACGGTCCAAACCGTTCTTTCAACAACAATCCTCAAAACTTTAACAGTCAATCAAATCTAGAAGGATTGGTGTCCAACTTCATGGCATCTCAAGATGCTAGATTGTCCAAGTTTGAAGTCGATTTTAAACAACATCAAAGCGAGATGACCAACAAAATCGACACAGTGTTGAAAGCCATCACAGATCGAATGGCAGGAACACTCCCTAGCAACGCGATTAAGAACCCGAAACTAAATACTTCTCCAGTTTCGTTTGTTCGTTCTTACCCAGCAATTGACCCTCAATGCTCATACCCATATCCATGGTTCGATCAACACCATCACGATACATCCCAAGCAACAAAGCGACTCCCATGACGATAAGCCTGAAGAAAATAAGGGATAAGAGAAGAACAGCCAAGAAGATATCAATACCAACCCCTCAACGCCACCCGACCCATCAGTTTCATTCATTACCGAAAAAGTCCTCAAACTCAATTCGTTCTCCGAATCGCTTGGCTTGCCCCCCCAATTATCCAGCATAGAATATGTGTTACCGCCAAGGGGATGATGGTGACGTGATGTTTATTGAGATAGTTAAGAAGAATAATGATTCCCGCAAGGAGGCACCCGAAGCAGGAGGATTAGAGGTAGAATATTTTGATATATTCCCAACTCGGAGTGAGCTTGCATATCACAAATATCTCGTGTGTGGCCCCATCCCATCAATATTCCTGAGAACCCAATCATTACGGAAGGATGTCCATCAAACCTTAAAATAACATGCAACATTAGACATGTGCATGTGGAGAAAGCATACATTGATCTTAACTCCCCTCTAAATATCATGACCCAATGATGTAAAAGATCATGAAGAAGAAAACTCGACCCTAGAAAAATTCGGGATAGAGGAGTAGCATTTCATAAGAAGGATTAAGGGGATGCATGTTTTCGTAGGAAATTTCACTTATGCCACGGACTTCATGATTGTTGAAGATATTAGCTCAATCATTGACCCTAGGCTGTCACAAGTAGTACTAGGAAAACCCTTCATTGAAATATCCAACATGACTCATGACCCCCCCGAAGGAGTAGTGAGGTTCACAAACGGGACTGATGAAATTGCCTATAAAATGCCAACCATAAGAAAGAACATATAACTCGTTATCAGACTTAGAAAAAGAGCACACAAAATCGGTCTACCTTAGGAACGAGGAGGAGTAGAGTATGTGATGAGCAAAATATTAGGGTTTTACAAAGAATGTTGATTAGATTAAATTACATCTTTTTGTATATATAATAATATATAATAAAATACATATATATTAAGGATAATTATCAAGAAAATCAATGAAACCGGAAGTAGTGTATGATAATATTCCCGGGTCGTAGTCCCAACGAGGAGTGAATTGGAAAGTCGAAAGTCGGTTTGATATTTGATGTTTGAATGAAAAAGATTTGGATTTGGTTTTTCTAATTAAAATGCAAAAACGATTAAGGAAATCCTAAAAAAATGAAAGCAATAAATGATTAAACATAAAAACGTAGACGATAACGTAAAAACGCGAATTTTAAAAAACTAAGTTATCTAAAATTAAATCCTAATTTTTTTTGGTTTTTCTTATTTAAAATTACTAAATTAAAAGAAAAATGAAAGAAAATTCTAAAACAGGGCTTTAGAAGAGTTAAAAATAAAGAAAACGAGACCCGGGCCCGAAATCGAAACCAGAGCTTTATAAAAACAAAAGTTTACAAATGACCCAACGAAAAGTTTTTCATATTTTTCCCTAAGTGCATGAAATGAATAAATAAGTAAAAAATTTTCTAAAAAAGAAAAATAATTTTTGAATTTTATTTATTTATTATAACTAAAAAACAGTTTTTTAAAGAAAATAAATTATAAAAAAATACTAAACGTTTTTAGAAAAATCTCAAAAAATACAAGAAAATAGCTTGAAAGATGCAGAATTTAAGAAAATTAAAAGCTGGAAATTTGGGCTTAAAAATAAGCTGTAATAAGCAGAAAAGGGGCTGAAGGCTTTTGGGCTAAAAAGCCCTTAACAAATTAATTGTGCAAAGTCTTAGTGGATGAGCTATTGTAGCAACTGGTTATTGAATGGGGTGTTAAGTGTGTTATGAAGGGAGAGGTCCCGGGTTCAAACCCTGGCCTCTCTCTTTTTTTGTTAAAACTTTTTTTTTCTTTTTTTTAGAAACTTGTAAAAAAGTTAAAAACATAAAACTTTAAAAAAGACAAACTTTTAACAAAGCTTAAATAAGCTGATGAAATAAGCTAAAAGGATGGCAGTGCTAACACTTTTTAAACACTAACACTATATATAAGCAAACTATTGGCAAGTATAAGCTCAAATAAAGGTTACGATATTAGTACAAATAGGTATACAGCCTTGGACGGAAACGGTGAATAAGATTTGTGGGTTAAAGATATCCACGATAACACCCTAAGATAACCCACAAAGACAAAATAAATTAAAACTAAACAGAATCAGCAATGGTCCTAATAAGCAAATGCAAGTATAAATAAGCAAAGACTAACAAACAAATAAGCTGGAGACTAAGTGCAAAAAAAGGGCAGACTAAACTAACTTAACTACGGGGAAACTTAAGCAAACTGTTAGAGCACCCTCAAGGCAAATACTTATGGCTAAACTAAATAAGCATAGTTAGGAAACTAACTTAACCTAATAAGCTAGTGGGCTCAAGAATAAGTTTTAGGCTTTGACTTTGACTCTTGACTTTGTCGAGGTTGACTTGGACTTTTGTTGACTTTTGCTTTGACTTTTTGGCTTCGATTTGACTTTGTCTTTTCACGCTCTTTCATTCCATGCTCAGTTTTGTCGTTTTTGGCTTTGTTTTTTGTCCTTTTGTCGGATATCCGTTTCCTGCACAATATAAATGAAAACATACAAATACAAGGTATTTTTGGTACGTTTTTGGTCATTTAAGTCCGGTTTTAATGGAAAAAGGTATGTGTAAATAAGCACATACCAAAATCCCCCATACTTAAACATAATTGCCATGACCTCACGCAATGCTATGAATAAGCACTTTTTCAAAATAGAACCTTAGAAAACTAAGAATCTCGACCCGCCCACCGATAATAACCTTTCGAAAAGTAGCTAAGTATTGCTCGAGGGAAATTTAAAGAATCAATAGCTTCAACAAGCCACCGTTTTTACCATTTTTTACACCACTAAAGATTTTTTTTGTCTTATTTTTATTTTTTTTAATTTTTTTAATTTTTTTCATTTTTACTAACTAACTCAACTATTCGACTTTCGTATTTATAACTTTAAGGGATCCAAGAACAAGATGCCATTTCATCCGAGAATGCCCCAAAAAAGAATGAAATTCATCGTCCCGATACCCGACTTTTGTTTATTTCCAAACCAAGGGAGCGGAAAACAAATTCACCGTAAGGATAAGTATATAGATGCGAAAACTACTCATAGTTTGGCAATTCTGAAACTTTCACTCTCATCGAAACTCGACAAGATTATATTAAGGTGAATGTGCTATTTCGAATTTCAACCATGGATCAACGTTTTAAATGCAAAATTCTATGCTTCACGTTTCACCCGAGAATATTAAGTTTAAAGGCGAGATAATCCCATGTAGCGACTTTCGTCTCGGCACAGCCCACCCTCATCGGCTAAAGGCGACCAGCTTTTTGACGGACCCCCACAAGATAATATCTGCGGACTCACTGGGACCTTTTGTTTTTAAGAACTCTTAGGTTTCTCGTAACACATAGCTTATAAATAGAGAATAGTCAAAGGTATCAAAAGCATACATTTAAATTTAAAACAAAAAGAAAGTTATTTCATTAATTCACACTTCTATATTCAAATACTTCTGCAATTGTAACTGTCCGCTTTTTAGAAGGCTGCAACATCGGTTGTGAGCCGGCAAGATGCAACAAACTTTTATCAGTCTCGGATTTTATGCTTACTATGGGGCTTATTTAGAAGGCAGTAACATCGGTTGTGACCGGCAAGATACAACACAACTTTTATCAACCACTAGTTATATTTTTATCATTTTTTTCCATATTTTCACATCATTTTCAATCATTTTTTTATTTAAATGTTATAGAAAAGACTTCTTTTTTGAAAAATGCAAGTATAAATTTGAACTAAGGCTAAAATGTTTGCTACAGTACTCATATAAATTATTGAGATTAAGTCTTGAATCTCCAAGAATAGCACTATATTATTCAGGTTGAAAGCTTATGGGAGAAAAAGCCACAATTACACACTTGAGCTCTAAAGAATTCCAATAATCCTTATTCAGCATCCAACCATACTTAACACTATGATTTTTTGTTTCTTCGCGAATAATCGCGAAGCTTAGTCTAAAAAGTGTAAGAACACGCTAGAGCTCAACACGCTCGAATCGAGTTCAAAATTTACTCGTATATCCTACCCAGCAGGAAAGTCAAAATTGTGGACAAAACACTATTTATTTTGAAAAAGTTTCATTTTTTTTATTTCTTTCCAAAAAATTGGTGGTAAAAACGGATTACGTAAAAAACATCGTCGGCAGGCATAATCAAATCGAAGATCCCCCCATACATAGAACTAATATTATCCTACAATGTTTTTATTGAAGGGTCCTACGTATATCCTAAGCCGTTTATGAAGATGCTAAAAGATAAACGTTAGTCGATAAGATTTGGATATCGGATTCCCAAAATGAAGCTGAGGATGTGAAGCTCTTGTGATCGAAGGACAAAAACCGCGAGCACGAGAGGCTTCAAAAATCCGGGACATCCTGGACAATACAACACAAAACACAAAACACGGAAAAGGAAAGGGGCGAGCCTCCTCACAACAATCAAAAAAAAAACACTTATTTATTACTACCATACTACTGCTACTACTACGATAATACTAGGATAAGCATGGGGTGCCTCCCACGAATCACTTGTTTTAGGTCACTTAGCTTGACCTAATCCCCCATACTTGAGCTTATCAAGGGGGATAGAAGTGGAAAACACAACATCCCAGGAATGCGGATGGTCCCTTGTAAGAAGCAAGGAAAAATCTTCCATCGGGCTTTCTCAAGAATTTGTGACTTGAAAGCATTAGTGCCACCGCATGAGATAGTTTCTGGGTAGAAGAGTGGATAACGTCTAAGATCTCAGGTTTGGCAGACCTTTTTCCTTCCCTCCTATTTTGGATGAAAACGTGAGTAAGCCGAGCTTGGGAACTTCTAGTGAACGGAAGTTCATAATAGAAAGAAAGGATTAAATCCTCAAGAATTATAGAAGCATTAGTGGTCTTCTTTACATTCCTTATCCGTGTCTTTGGCCACAAGCTTGGTTGACTTACAAACAGCGTACTCACATCGAAATGAAATAGACCAGATTAAATACCCTCTTCCTCGTTGTCGATCACGAACTTAGGCAAAGCATCCAACCTTGGAAAAATCCTCAGTAGAAAAACCGAGTCACACTTTGAGAAAAAGAAGATATTATTTGATTCAGAATATCAGTTTCATCAAACAAAATTTAGAAATCCGTTGATTTTCTCTTCCTTGAAGTCAAATGGACATCAAAGTATCATCATTATCGGTCTCATATCAAAAAAGATTATCAGCATAATCATCGTATAATGGTGAGGGAATGAGTAATCAAGAGCATGTTCATCGGTGAACATCTCAGAAATCTGTGTCATCAAGAGAATTTTCATCAACCAAATCTTCGAGAATAGAATCCATATCCTTGATAGGATCATGGTTAAGCAAATACTCTAATTCTAGAAGATCAGATTCGGCATCAAAGGGAAGATCATCATTTCCTGGTGGAAATGTGATATGAGCGAGTTCATCGGCGAATTCCTCAAGAAAATAGTCGCTAGTCTCAGAAATGTGAAGACTAGGTGAAGAAGAGGTGGTACTGCCACTTAAAGAATTATGAAAATGAGGGAGAAGAAATTAAGGATTACAATTTCCTACGAGAAATGAATCACTTGCGAGATAAGCTTCGAATTCTTCCCAAATTAACTCACTTTCTTCGAGGGAGATAAGTGTGGGGGAAGAAGAAGAAGACTTGGTCTCGGTTCCAAAATCGGAGTGGGATTGCCACTCAATTGATTATCATGATACGGAGGGAGATTTTGCGGTTTTATAAAGATGTAGCAAGTTCTCAATAAGTCATCCTCCTGCTCAAAGATTTCATTAATAACTTCGGTGATGTTAAATTGGTATGAGAAGAGACAATAGAAAGAATGGGATTGCCACTTGGATGATTGTTAGCAACATATTTCACAATTTCTCCCATTGAAACATTGTAACATCATCATGTTGATTGATTCCTTGATGAGGTTCGTTTAATAGCTTAAGTGTCATATCTCCTGTCAAGATTAGTCTTTCATTACCGTTACAGAGAGTCATTTCTTCCCTATAAACGTCAATCAAAGCACGAGCGGTCCGTAAGAATGGTCTTCCCAAAATGAGGGGGACACGTAGATCGCTCTCATAATTAACAATGACAAAATCAGCTGGGAATGTAAACTTTCCAACCGGAACAAAGACATCTCTTGCAATTCCTTTCGATCTGCAGAATATCACGGTAGCAAGTTCAAAATGATAGTCCATATTGTGTGGGAATAAGCTTGGGTAATCCTAACACTTTCCACACCGAGAGTGGCATCAAGTTGATGCTCATTAAAACCACACGGAATGAGAAATTTCCCAGGGTCACCTAGCTTTTCGAGAAGCTTCTTTAGGATACACGCTCTTGAGTCAATTTTCACTAACGGGTGTGTTTGCCAATTCTATAAGCTTCTCCTTATTGGAAAGGAGAGACTTAAGCATCTTTTGATATTTTGGGATTAAAATCAATGCATCGGCAAGAGAGATGTTGATGTGAAGTTGTTTAAACATTTGCAAAGATCGACACAGTATTAAAAGCCATCACAAATCGAATGGCAGGAGCACTCCCTAACGACACGATTAAGAACCCAAAACTAAATACCTCTCCAGTTTTTTTTCCTGTCCGTGTCTACCCCAACTGAAGACCTACAATGCTCAACCCATATCCATGGTTCTATCAACATAACATCACGATACACTCCCAAGCAACAAACCGACTCCCATAACGATAAGCCTGAAGAAAAATAAGATAAGAAAGAACATGCCAAGTAAATAATCAGATACCAACCCCTCAACGCCACCCATTCCCATCAGTTTCATTCATTACCGAAAAAGTCCTCAAACTCAATTCGTTCTCTGAATCGCTAAAAAAAGAATGCTTGCCCCCCCAATTATCCAGCATAGAATATGTTTACACCAAAGGGGATGATGGTGACGTGATGTTTATTGAGATAGTTAAGAAGAATAAGAATTCCCGCATAGGAGGAACCGAAAGCAGGAAGGATTAAGGTAGAATATTTTGATATAATTTCCCCAACTCGGAGTTAGCTGCATATTACAAATATCTCGTGTGTGGCCCCATCCCATCAATATTCCTGAGAACCCAATCATTACGGAAGGATGTCCATCAAACCTTAAAATACCATGCAACATTAGACATGTGCATGTGGAGAAAGCATACATTGATCTTAACTCCCCTCTAAATATCATGACCCGAATGATGTATAATTAGATCATGAGAAGAAAACTCGACCCTAGGAAAAATTCGGATAGAGGAGTTAGCAGTTTCATAAGAAGGATTAAGGGGATGCATGTTTTCATAGGGAATTTTACTTATGCCACGGACTTCATGATTGTTGAAGATATTAGCTCAATCATTGACCCTAGGCTTTCACAAGTAGTACTAAGAAAACCCTTTGTGGAAATATCCAACATGACTCATGACCCACCCGAAGGAGTAGTGAGGTTCACAAACGGGACTGATGAAATTGCCTATAAAATGCCCCATAAGATAGAACAGTACAACTCATTATCAGACTTAGAAAAAGAGCACACAAAATCGGTCTACCTTAGGAACGAGGAGGAGTAGAGTATGTGATGAGCAAAATATTAGGGTTTTACAAAGAATGTTGATTAGATTAAATTACATCTTTTTGTATATATAATAATATATAATAAAATACATAAACTATAAGGATCATTATCATGAAAATCCAATGAAACCGGAAGTAGTGTAATGCTAATATTCCCGGGTCGAAAGTCCTAGATACGGGGGGGAGTGAATTGAAAGTCGAGAAGTCGGTTTATATTTGATGTTTGAATGAAAAAGATTTGGATTGGTTTTTCTAATTCAAATCAAAAACGTAAGAAATCCTGAAAAAAAATGAAAGCAATAAATATTAAACATAAAAACGTAGACGATAACGTAAAAACGCGAATTTATAAAAAAAACTAAGTTAATATAAAATTAAATCCAATTTTTTATCATTTTGGTCTTATCTTAATTAAAATTACTAAATTAAAAGAAAAATGAAAGAAAATTCTAAAACAGGGCTTTAGAAGAGTTAAAAATAAAGAAAACGAGACCCGGGCCCGAAATCGAAACCAGAGCTTTATAAAAACAAAAGTTTACAAAATGACCCTACGAAAGTTTTTCTATTTTTCCCTAAGTGCAAAATGAATAAAATAAAATTTTTCTAAAAAAGAAAAATAGTTTTTTGATTTTTTATTTAATTTAATTATAATAAAAAACAGTTTTTAAAGAAAATAAATTATAAAAAAATACTAAACGTTTTTAGAAAAATCTCAAAAAATACAAGAAAATAGCTTGAAAGATGCAGAATTTAAGAAAATTAAAAGCTGGAAATTTGGGCTTATAAATAAGCTGTAATAAGCAGAAAAGGGGCTGAAGGCTTTTGGGCTAAAAAGCCCTTAACAAATTAATTGTGCAAAGTGTTTCGTGGGATGAGCTATTGAGCAACTAGTTATTTGAGTGGGTTTAAAGTGTGTTATGAAGGGAGAGGTCCCGGGTTACTAACCCCTGGGGGGGCCCCCACACTCTCATTTTTTTGTTAAAAACTGCTTTTTTCTTTTTTTTAGAAACTTGTAAAAAAGTTAAAAACATAAAACTTTAAAAAAGACAAACTTTTAACAAAGCTTAAATAAGCTGATGAAATAAGCTAAAAGGATGGCAGTGCTAACACTTTTTAAACACTAACACTATATATAAGCAAACTATTGGGCAATTAAGCTCAAATAAGCAAAGACAAAAATAAATTAAACTAAAACAGATAAGCAATGGTCCTAATAAGCAAAATGCCAGTAAAAAATAAGAAAAACTAACAACAAATATAGCGGAGACTAAGTGCAAAAAAAAGGGGCAGACTATACTAACTTAACTAAGGGGAAACTTAAGCAAACTGTTAAGACCTCAAGGGCAAATAAGTTATGGCTAAACTAAATAAGCATAGTCAGGAAACTAACTTAACCTAATAAGCTAGTGGGCTCAAGAATAAGTTTTATGAAAAAGACACTTGACACAAGCTTGAAGTGAGTTTGTGTAACCATCTGATAAAATGACTTAAAAATGACAGTTTTATGAAAAAGACACTTAGCAAAAAAAAGTTTAACAGATTTGAAAACCATGAAAGAAAAACCAAAGAACTAACACCACTCTATTTTGACACTGAAATGGACTTAAAAACAAAACTCAAAAGTAGATTTTAAAAGGCTGAAGCTAAGGAGCTTAAAAACTGGTTTTGGGAAAACAGTTTCTAAGATGTTTTATAAGAAAAACTTTAAAAAAACAATTTTAAGACTAAAAACTGTTGAAACAGATTGAACACAAGTTAAAAGGACTTGCCAAGGATGGCAAAGTGAGCCAATGGGTTTGTTAACCCCAAATGACCCAGTTTGACCACTAACCCAAACACCCCTTTAGTTTTTTAAAAACCAAATTTTAAGCTTTTAAAGGCTGAATTAAGCACAAAGATTCAGAAACAGATAACAAGCATGCAAGGTTAAGCAATAAAAAGCAAAAAGCAAACACCAATAAGCACTTTAATGAGCAAACAAGAGATAAGCAGTTTAAAAGGCAAAAATGGCAGTTTTAAGGCAGTTTAATCAAAAACTCAAACAAAGGACAAAATAAGCAACAATAAATGACAATAAGCATTAAAAACACAAAAACAAGCAAGGATAAGCACAAAATAAGCAGGAATAAGCAAATCTACAGTAAATAAAGAAAAATAAGAAAAAGAAGAGACATTACAACACCCTTGCTCAAAACAGGGCTTATAAAAAGATTCTACAAGCTCTAGCTTGTCAAAGACAAGCTAGTGGGGGTCTATAAGCTCTTCCCTTTTTAGCTTATCTTCCAAAATTAGCTGAGGTAACTTTAGGGGTGGATTTTTTTTATTTTTTTTGTAACTTGTTGTTTTGGATTTTTTAAGGACAAAAATGAAACAAACGTTGATAGCTTTTGAGATTGTCCTCAAAAGCTTATACAAGAGCTTATAAAACAGTGTTAAAGGACAGTTAAACTTAAATGACAATGTTTTAAGAAAACATGTAAAGTGCTTAAAATTAAAATGCAAGTATTTAAAAACAAGAAATTTAAATGACAGTATATTAAATTGTAAAGGGAGGGGTGCCTTTGCCTTCTGGGCTGGACCCAACCTGGTTGTGTGGGCTCGTTACGCCTTCTGGGCTAGGGGCCATGTAGCCACAAATTGCCGTTCCAAAAAAAATGGTACAAATTTTGCTATTACAAGTTCTTGCTTAAACAAAAATTCCACACCTCTAATGAAATACAAATGATACTATTTATACTAAAACCCTAGTTCTTGAGGTCTTCTCTTCTGTGTTTCTTGTGTTTTCTTTATGAGGTGAAACACAAATCAATCTGAGCCATTTATCATTGCTTGCTCTCCAATCCCTTTGATCTTAAGCCGTTGATATT
The DNA here is from genome assembly GCA_026074375.1 of Tanacetum coccineum. Classification (NCBI taxonomy): domain Eukaryota; kingdom Viridiplantae; phylum Streptophyta; class Magnoliopsida; order Asterales; family Asteraceae; genus Tanacetum; species Tanacetum coccineum. The sequence continues at coordinate 25,560 of BQNB010057280.1, read as the reverse complement.
CTTGTCCAATTAGGTGATAGGGGATTGCCACAGTGTCATTGCGGTGGGGAAGGGTGGAGGGTGATGGGTTTGGCTGTTTGTGAGGTGGGGGTGAGGATTTTGGAGGGGAGTGAACAGTAACCGAGGTGTGTAAGGGAGGGATGGGTAAATAGTTCCAAAGGGTATATGGCGGGAAAGGGTTTAAGTGTGGGGTGCAGGGTATAAGTTAGAGGAATAGGCAAGAACAACCCTTGATTTGTATAATCTGTTCGCAACAAAGTCCTGTGAGTGATATGAAAGATTAACAACAGTTAAGTCTTAACAGTTTAGGGCTAACGATGGTATTCATGTTTGGGCCGGTTTGGTTTTTTTAAGAGGATTTGGGCCATTTTATTATAAAAGGGTATTAAGGCCCTTTTAGTCTTCATGTAATGTATAAATGGGTTGACCCAACCCATTAGATGGGTACGGGTGGGCCCATTTAACATTTTTTTCGGTTTAGGCTTTGACTTTGACTGTTGACTTTGCCGGGGTTGACTTGGACTTTTGTTGACTTTAGCTTTGACTTTTTGGCTTCAATTTGACTTTGTCTTCACGCTCTTCCATTCCTGTGCTCGTTTTGTCGTTTTTGGCTTCTGTTTTTCGTCCTTTGTCGATAGCCGTTATTCCTTCACATCATAATGAAAACATACCAAAACAAGGTATTTTTTGGGTACTTCTTTTGGTCATTCAGTCTCGGTTTTAGTGGAAAAAGTATGTGTTATTAAGCACATACCAAATGTCTAAGAGCTTGGACCCGAAGTATGTGACGGGAATTAGACAGATGAAGGAGAAGTCACTAAGGACTACCTACAAGACTCATAAATAAAGAAAAATGCTTCTTGGGAGGTAACCCAATGTTTATTTTTCCTGCATATTAAGAGTGCCGTGTGTTTTAATTCTTTTCAATTATTCTCTTATGTTTGAATTCATTACTTTGTAATCAAGCTTTGTTTTGTTTGTAACTTTGTCTTATTTACAATCAAAAGTATTTTGCAACAAAATAAGTGTAGGGGAAATATCCGGTTTTTAGAACCAATTCAATCATATTAAATAAATTGTTTAGATTAATTCGCGTCAGTTTCGAGTCATATGATTGTATTGACTAATCCCAGGTTTTATGCAGTAATTCATATAGGAAATAACTTATATAATCGCGTGCAGTAAGTTTTTCAAAGAAAAAATAAATAAAAATTTTGCTCAGAGGCTGAAGACGGCGTCAAGATTAATCCTGACAACGTCGTGAGCCCAGTTACAGGAAAATTTGAAAATTTTCAAGTATTTTCAAAAAATAGTTTGCACAACATTTAAAATTTGTAATTCTTTTATAAACATGCATAAACCTATGATTATATCATTACTCTCATCCTATCTTTACTGCTTCTAGAGTCAAAACCCTAAATTCTTGTTGTATATATATCTATCCCACCGATTTTATGATTGGTGTAGTTGTCCTTGTCTTTGATTACAGGTTATATTTGATAAGAAGAAGCTTGGAAGTTCTTAAGAAGTTTCATTGGATGATTTCATATAGACGATTTAACCATTATCGCATTTTCTCTACATTATTAAGCAAAACTAGGGAAGTACTATGTCTTTCTTGATTTCTTTTCCCTTTAGTCGTTTTAAACGGTACTTCTATAAACATTGGAGACAATGTTCAACGTAAGTGTATGGGGAAATAAGCCTTAGAAACTATTCCTTCAATTGCCATTTGCGTGTCCTTAAAATGATGGGTAATATATCGAAACATAGCATAAAAAGGTAATTTTGACCAAAATTTAAAAAAAATTATGACACATACTGACGAAAACTGAGTATCAATAGCGTCTCATGGATAGAAATTTATATGACTAGCACAAAAACCCTCAGAATTCCACCTCAAAAATATGTGGTTCGCCTTTAGATCTTTAAGAATTCGGGTATCCATTATTGATATCCAATATATTTTATACCTTTAGCTTTCTCGAGTTAAAGTCGTATGCAGTCATATTGTTTAGTCTGTCGGTTACTATATGATGTACGTTATGGTCTTTGTCGTCTTTTCTGGAGCATTGGTATCGGTATTAAATTATATGAGTGTACCGGTAGTATATTAAATTCTAGAACTTGTTTTTGTGATGCATCCCGAGACCGCATAGTAAGTATTAGGATTTGCTAGATAAGAGGCACTAGGATTAACCCATGTTTTAAACCTGTAATTGTTATTATGGTCATACCGATCATATAACTATCTTACACCCTTGCCATGCACTCATTTTTAGTGCAGGATACCCCTAGTACAACCCTCCAAGCCTATCATTTTTCATGGTTCTCGTAATTTTCTGGTTAAGCCGACTATAATGAAGAGCATTGTTAACCCTTATACCAGATCGTTTACAAAATCGCCTTAGCCTACTATATGTACTTCCACATAGTTTAGTACATTATGTTATATGACCTAAAAGTTAATATTATTAAATACACGGTTGCTAAGTCCTTATCCTTGTAAATATTGTTTTGAGACGATTAGGATTCATGGTAGTATTCATCTTATGAAGAATTGAGGAAGAAGTAATTTATTACCCCCAATAGAGCTCAATAAGTTCCATGTTATGTTGATCCATCTCAAATCGGGTCATAGTAGAATTGTATAATCAATCGAGTATTGAAAAGTTCCAAGTGGCTATGGGTGTATCTATATAAACCCCAGATGTATTAAATAATGTTTAAATAATGGCAGGGCAAATGTGTACGAAGAAAATGTATATAAAAAAAGAGTGAAAAAATGTATGGGCTGCCATTTGCTTATGTTGTGTTTATCATAGAGTCAAAGAAAAAGAAAGAGATTGATGTAGAGTTTTGTAGAGTTTGTATATCTTGTCCAAGTCTTTGGCTTAGCAACCAAACTAACGTGTATTCTCATATAAATAATTAGCTAACCCCTTCCACTCCAAAATTTACCCAAAAAGCCACTCCATAGATGTCATACCCATCCATTTCCGTTATCCGATTAATGTTATCATTACACCTACAACACCTCACAACCTTTAAAGAACCTCTGGCGATAGTAATGAATAATACTTGCGCCTAGCGGTGGAGGTTTTGATCCTTTACCAAGCCTATGGTATTTTATATGCTATGACAGGTAATGAGTGTTGATTTTCCGTTTCCCATAGTTGTTATAATTTATTATACACCCGAGTGAATTAGAGAATCCCAAACACTTATGTGTGGTGCTAGTATATGCTTTCCGTGCTTTTATTACGAGCTCTAGAAGTTTGTTTTGTAAAAATACGTTTAAAGAGTAGGGGGGGGTTAAATGCCCCCAATATTGCCTATGTGCGTCAAGGTAAAAAATCCATTTGCTTAGGATAAAAATCCCAAGTGTATGGTATTTGATGAGGTGTCATTTTATACACTATTTCGGGGTCATTTAACCCCTAAATCATGCAAATATGCTCAAATTATGCTTAATCATTTGTTTTTAGGTTTTTAGCACTTGGATGGCATTTGGAGGAAATACACATGACTTGGGCTCATTTGGAGAAGAAACGAACAAGATTACGGACCTACACCAAATCTCTTGAAGAATCATTCTCACAGAAGCATGGAGACGCATCAGCAGGCAACAAAGGCGACGCCGTCGAGAGCTATCCTAAATGATGGAGTCATAAATCTAGCAACGGCGTCAGACTGGCCGACGTTAAGAGGATCTAGCATCATCTACGTGGTGACCGGCGCCAGACTTCAAAGCGACGCCGTCGTAAGCCGATTTTCCTTATATATTATAAACCGAAATTAGGTTTTAAATGTGTAACTTTGTATAAACTTAGGGAGACGAACCTAGCGTCATTCTAAGCTCGCTTAATACACTAAGGTTGGTTTTAGAGCCCTCAATCAAAACCCTTATTGTTTAGCTTAACCTTCACTCATCCATGGTTTTACATCTCAGTAATCCAGATTGTTTAGCATCTAATCATTCAATATGTCTATTAAGTGTTAGTTTGGAGTGATTTAATGTTCTTGCTTTATCTTTAATATGCTAGGCTAAACCCTCCTTTGTATTAACTTATGATTACATGAAACTTAGGTTGTAGATCCTTTTGATGTTGCTTCTTGTTGATGGATGTGCGCGTTAGGCTCTAGAAAACTAGCAATAAGATTAATATATGGCAAGACGTCTAGGTAAACACAGTAGTGTAGAACAGATACCATCGTAAACAGTCTTCATACTCTTACCCCTAATATGGTTGATTCCCTCTTCAAGATATTGCACATGCATTTTTAATATACTCTCAGGGCTTGGTCATATCCTCATACTACCTTACTTTGCGTTGCCCAAACAGAAATATTAAATTAGACGTGGGGTTCTTGTAAATCCGTTCATGACCTATATAAATAACTTTACACATGATCATCACAAGTGTGACAAAGCAACAAATCTAGGAGAAGCAATCTGAGGAGTAGTACATGATTAGGTAAATACATCAATTTAATCATAAAGTTATCACCAGTATTAGATTATATTTAGTTTAATTATTAGTTACTCAAAATAACCAATCCTCTCAAACATATGAGTTCACTTGCTTGTCTATAAATATACAAAATACAAAAAGAATCTTCTCTCAACCCCTTAGAATTTGTTAGACCATGTTCGAGCCTTCCCAACTTATTCCCCTAGAGAATGATAACAACCCCCGAGTCTTGCCTATACTACACTGCAATGATTAGGTACACTGCCTCGGGGATTGTAAAGCTTCTTGTGAAGTCTTTCGCAACCCTCTACATCAAATAAATAGGGCGGTTTTCTCCTTGTTTTTAAAGTTATATAGTGTATGAGTAATTATTTCATTTAAAGGTATATTATTAAGTTAAAAATAACACGATCTCGACAATGGTTCAAAAATGTGTACATGGAAACCTTTAGAAAACATGTTGTTAGGATTTAAGGACGTTTTTATATGTATTAACAATGCGTAAACCAGTTTGATATATATCCAGTTAAGAATTTTTCCCAAAAAATTTGACATGGGTATATTATGCATGAATCTAGGGGGGGGGGGGGGGGGGGGGGGGGGGGGGGGGGGGCATGAATCAACTTCGTGATCATAAAAATACTTCTCGAAAAATCAGGTTCTGCGTTGAGCGAAACATGAAATCGGTATCCTGGTACACAAGATAGCCAGGTAGAGTAGACCCCAGAAAATCAAAAAGACGTACCTTTAGTACAGCGGCGTGAATCGAACGCTCGCCAACGATAAGCTATTCAAATGAAAAAGAAGATGTAATTCCTAACTAAGGAAATCATACTTAGTCATTTGTGTTAAATTCATCGATTATGAGTGATTAAATTTTACAAGCTCTAATTTTGAGAAAAACACTAATCTATGATTGAACAAAGAGAGGGATGAAGATTATGACTTACAATGTGAGGAAAAGCACTGATTGATTGTGGTTTTAGAGTGGTAGATGCAATGGTGATGATAGAGTATTCTCATGCGGTTTTATGAAAGTAGTTGAAATAATGTTTGAAACAGTGAAAAGAAAAAGAAGAACTGATAGATTCGAGTATCAGTCAGACGGATCTTCCAGATCCCTTTTGAAAAGGGTTCCGCCCTTCTTTACGTAGGGTTCCAGGAAAATTAATAAAAAATTTAAATTTTATTTTTCTTTCCTTTTTGTTTTGATTTGTCCCCAAATATATGTTCTAACCTAGTTTTTAAGTTATTAATGTTTTTTTGGATTGTTTTTTACCACTATTTTAAAATGAGGCCTAGCGTGTGGCAGAAGAGTGTGGTTTGTAAATACTCATGATACACAAACGAAAGAATAAATTAACAATCGCATGCAAAAAAGCGTAACATTTTATTATATTTCACTAGATGCTTAAAAGCAATACAAAGGATAGGGAAAATGGAAAATAACGAAAATGTAAAATACGAAGAACAAATCTTCATGCGAGAACTTGAGTATCGGATAGAGGATTATTATAAGCGTGATGATGATGACGATCATGACGGGGCTAAAGATTTCCGAGATGGTTTCCATTGATGAAGGGTTTATCGGTGATAGAGTGAGAGCGAAAATAAGATGTTTCGATTTTTGAATGAGGTAGGTGTGTTGTAGTGGATGAGAGAAAGAAATATATAAAAGATCTAAGTGGTCGAGGGTTTTGGGTTGTGTGAGAAAGTTTAATTTTGAAGAATGAAGCTTAATGCCCCAACTACGAGATGATTGGATATAATAACTTTAACGGAGATAACGAGATTTTTGTTGTGAGATAAATTTAAACGAAACAAGTAACGGTGCATTAGGCCGATGGGACAAAGAAAACTTTAATATTCTAAACAGATTATTCCTAAACAAAAAGTTTAAACACTTATTTTACTACACGAGAACCAATATAAGATGCAAAAAAGAACAATTAATGGATAACTTTCAAAATCACGCAAGTATTGGACTTACAAAGGCCAAACGACAATCTACTTAATAAAGTCCCAACCAAGAGACAAGATATAATTTAAGCATAAGAATATCAAAGTAGTAGCAATGAAAAATGATGAGGGAACATACTTAATAGATTGACCCGTTTGATATAATCTTGACCACGAGTATATAAGTAGAGTATGCGTCCTCTCAACCGGACCCATCACATTGGGGCAGGTCTTTTATAATTATTATTCCAATTTTTATTTTAAATAATGGTTTGTTATCAATCCTTTATTAATCTTTGATCCAAAATATACTTATGGTATTATTTGACAATATGTTATTAACCATAAAGAATAATATTGAAAGAAATCGATGTGAACATAACGTTTAAAAAAAATTTGTTTTTATTTTTCTTAAGTCAAGGTATGGTCGTTTTAGTTTCGTATTTTAAAAGAAATTAGAACGTTATTTGTTTTGATAGTTTTATTTACTGTAGCCCGAATCCCTTTTGAAGAGGGATCTGGTGATCGATCATCAATATATCAAATAATTTGTGATATATTGTTGATCCGAAGCAACAATCCCTCTTCAAAGGGATTCGGGCTACAGTACATAAAACTATCAAAACAATAACGTTCTAATTTCTTTTAAAAATACAAACTCAAACGACAACCTTGACTTAAAGAAAATAAAACAAATTTTTTTAACTTATGTTCCCATCGATTTCTTCAATATTATCTTATGGTTAATAACATAATTGACAAATAATTCACCATAATATATTTTGGGATCAAATATTAATAAAGGATTGATACAAACCATTGATTTCAAATAAAAATAGGAAATAATAATTATCAAAGACCCGTGCCAATGTGATGGGTCCGGTTGGAGAAGCATACTCTACTAATACCCGTGGCTCAAGATTATATCAAAACGGTCAATATATTAAGGTATGTTCCCTCATCATTTTTATTGCTTACTACTTGATAATCTATGCTTAAATTATATCTTGTATCTTGTTGGACTTTATTAAGTAAGATTGTGTTTGGGCCTTTGTAAGTCCAATACTTGTTGATTTTGAAAGTTATCCATTAATTGTTCTTTCTTGCATCTTATATTGGTTCTCGTGTGGTAAAATAAGTGTTTAAACTTTTTGTTTAGGAATAATCCGTTTAGAATATTAAATTTTTTTGTCCCATCGGCCTAATGCACCGTTACTTGTTTCGTTTAAATTTATCTCACAACAAAAATCTCGTTATCTCCGTTAAAGTTATTATATCCAATCATCTCGTAGTTGGGGCATTAAGCTTCATTATTCAAAATAAACTTTCCTCACACAACCCCAAAACCCACGACCACTTATATCTTTTATATATTTTCTTTCTCTCATCCACTACAACACACCTACCTCATTCAAAAATCGAAACATCTTATTTTCGCTCTCACTCTATCACCGATAAACCCTTCATCAATGGAAACCATCTCGGAAATCTTTAGCCCCGTCATGGATCGTCATCCATCACACGCGTATAATAATCCTCTATCCGATACTCAAGTTCTCGCATGAAGATTTGTTCTTCGTATTTTACATTTTCGTTATTTTCCATTTTCCCTATCCTTTGTATTGCTTTAAGCATCGAAATGAAATATAAATAAAATCGTTACGCTTTTTTGGCATCGCGATTGTTATTTATTTTTCGTGTGTATCATGAGTATTATACAAACCACACTCTTCCGCCACACGCTAGGCACTCATTTAAAATAGTGGTAAAAAACAATCCCAAAAAACATTAATAAATAAAACGAGGTAAGAACAGATATTAGGGACGAAATCAAAACAAAAAGGAAAGAAAAATAAAATTTAAATTTTTTATTAATTTTCCTGGAACCCTACGTAAAGAAGGGCGGAACCCTTTTCAAAAGGGATCTGGAAGATCCGTCTGACTGATACTCGAATCTATCAGTTCTTCTTTTTCTTTTCACTGTTTCAAACATATCACTACTTTCAAAAACCGCCATTGACGAACTCTATCATCACCATTGCATCTACCACTCTAAAACCACAATCAATCAGTGCTTTTCCTCACATTGTAAGTCATAATCTTCATCCCTCTCTTTGTTCAATCATAGATTAGTGTTTTTCTCAAAATTAGAGCTTGTAAAATTTAATCACTCATAATCGATGAATTTAACACAAATGACTAAGTATGATTTCCTTAGTTAGGAATTACATCTTCTTTTTCATTTGAAAAGCGATTCATGCAAATATACCCCATGTCAAATTTTTTTGGGAAAAATTCATACTCCGGATCAAATACCAAACAGTGTATTACGCATTGTTAATACATATAAAAACGTCCTTAAATCCTAACAACATGTTTTCTAAAGGTTTCCATGTACACATTTTTGAACCATTATCGAGATCGTGTTATTTTTGACTTAATAATATACCTTTAAAATGAAATAATTCTCATACACTATATAAACTATAAAACAAGGAAAACACCCTAGTTATATGATGTGAGGGTTGCGAAGACTTCACAAGAAGCTTTACAATCCCCGAGGCAGTGTACCTAATCATTGCAGTGTAGTATAGGCAAGACTCGGGGGTTGTTATCATTCTCTAGGGGAATAAGTTGGGAAGGCTCGAACATGTCAAACAAATTCAAGGGTTGTAGAAGATTCTTTTTGTATTTTTATATTTTAGAGAAAGCTTGTAAATCAACAGTGAGGGGGATCAAGAAGTAGGGGGGGGAAGTAAAGTATAATAGGAAGAGAAAAACAGTGAAAGAAATAAAAAGGGGGGATCAAAAAATAATAAAAAAGCAAAAAGTACAATTAAAAAGTCAATGAGCAAAAAAAAAATGGTCAAGATCAAATACTAAAAGTCAAGGCAAACAAATGTCAAAACAAACACAAAAACACAATTCAAATTTACAGCAAGTCACTCGAATCACCTAGGGCTATACTCAAGTATTTATACGGGGGTCAAAATAATGTATCAAATATATAAAAATCAAAAAAGAAAGATAAATCACATACAAGGGGCGAGGGTCAAAGGGGCAAATAAGGGGGGGGTCAATTCAAGAAAGAGAATAAAATTTAATAAAAGGGGAAAACGTTCAAGAGGAGCAAATTCAAAGGTGACTAAGGTTACATCCCAATCGGAACTCAAGGTCAATTAAATCCAACAGAAGGAATAGAAGATCACAAACAAAAAAAAATAAGCAAGATGTGACAAAAAAAAAGAGGGAATCAATCAAAAATGATCAAAGAGATCAACAAGAAAAAAAGGTGAATTAACTGCAAACAATGGATTTAGAGGTAGGTATTGCATTCACTAAAATAACCACTAAATATAATCTAAACTACTGGTGATAACTTTATGATAAATTGATGTATTTACCTAATCATGCACTACTCCTCAGATTGCTTCTCCTAGATCACTTTCTGTTGCCTTGTCAAACTTGTGATGATCTGTGTAAGTATTTCCTAGGTCATGAACGGATTACACGAACCATCGTCTATTTAATATTCTGTTAGGGCAACGCACAAGTAAGGTAGTATGAAGACTATTACAAGGCCCCTAAGAGTATATTAAATGCATGTGAAATATCTTAAGAGGGATCAACCAAATTAGTGGTAAGTAGTATAAGACAGTTACCGAGGTAATCCTTTCTACGAACACACGTGTTTCCCTAGACGTCTATGCCAATTTAATATCTTATGGCTAGTTTTCTAGAGCCTAACGCGCACATCCATCAACAAGAAGCAACATCAAAAGGATCTACAACCTAAGTTTTATGCAATCATAAGTAAATACAAAGGAGGGTTTAGCCTAGCATATTAAAGATAAAGCACGAACATAAATCAATCAAACAACACATAGACATATGAAGATTAATTATAAACAATCTACTTGATTTAAACAATGGATTGAAGGTAGTACAATAAGGGTTGAGGCCCTAAAACCAACCTTAAAAGCAACTAGAATGACTAGGTTCGTCTCCCTAAAGTTATACAAAGTTACACACTTAAAACCCTAATTTCGGTTTAATATATATAGGAAAATCGCTCCGACGGCGTCGCTTTGAAGTCCTGGCGCCGTCACCACGTAGATGATTCTAGATCCTCTTTACGTCGGCCACGTCCTGACGCCGTTGCTAGATTTCTGACGCCATCATTAGATAGATCACGACGGCGTCGCTTTGTGCCTGCGATGCCGTCTCCATGCTTTGTGAGAATGATTCTTCAAGAGATTTGGTGTAGGTCCGTAATCTTGTCCGTTTCTTCTCCAAGAGCCCCAAGTCATGTGTATTTCCTCTAAATGCCATTCAAGTGCTAAAAACCTAAAAACAAATGATTAAGCACATAATTTGAGCATATTTGCATGATTTTAGGGGTTAAATGACCCCGAAATAGTGTATAAAATGACACCTCATCAAATACCCCTACACTTGGGATTTTCTTATCCTCAAGCAAATGGACTTTTTTACCTTGACAATAGCAATATTGGGGGCATTTAACCTACTCTTTAAAAGTATTTTACAAAACAAACTTCTAGACCTCGTAATTAAAAGCACGGAAAGCATATACTAGCACCACACATAAGTGTTTGGGATTCTCTAATTCACTCGGGTGTATAATAAATTATAACAACTATGGGAAACGGAAAATCAACACTCATTACCTGTCATAGCATATAAAATACCATAGGCTTGGTAAAGGATCAAAACTCACGCTAGGCCAAGAATTATTCATTACTAGCAAAGAGGTCTTTTAAAAGTTGTTGAGGTGTTGTTGTAAGATAACATTAAGGAAACGAAATGGCTGGGATCATCTATGGATGGCTTCGTAAATTTGGAGTGGAAAGGGTTAGCTTAATTATTTTATAAGAATACACGGTTATTTGGTTGCTAAGCCAAAGACCTTGACAGATAACAAACTCTACAAAACTCGACAATCAATCTCTATTCTTTTTCTTACTCATGATAAACCAACATAAGCAAATGCATCCCATACATTTTTTTCAACTCTTTTTATATACATTTTCTTCGTACACATTGCCCTGCCATATTTAAAACATATAAAAACATCATGGGGTTTATTAGATACACCCCTACACTTGAAACTTTTACATAACTCGATAAATTACCATCTAACTAATGACCGATTGAGATGGATCAACAATGAACATGGAACTTAGTGACTCTATTGGGGGTACTAATACATTACTTCTTCCACAATTCTTCATAAGATGAATACTACAAACTCCAAATCTCTCAAAACAATATTTAACAAGTATAAGGACTTAGCAACTGATTAATAATAACTTAGGTTAAAACAATAAGTACAAAAAGTGAGTACATATAAATGTAGGCTAAGGCGATTTCGTTAACGATTGGTTTAAGGGTTAACAATGCTCTTCATTAATAGTCCGGCTTAACCAGAAAATTACGAGAACCATGAAAATGATAGGCTTGGAGGGTTGTACTAGGGGTATCCTGCACTAAAAATGAGTGCATGGCAAAGGATGTAAGACGACGAGAGCGAGCGAGCTATATCGGAATGACCATAATAACAATTACAGTTTTTTAAAACACTGTAATCCCTAGTGCCCTCTTATCTGAGCAAATCATAATTCTCACTATGCGGTCTCGGATGCATCACAAAAACAAGTTCTAGAATTTAAACTACCGGTACACTCATATAATTTAATACCGATACCAATGCTCCAGAAAAGACGACAAAGACCATACGTACACATTCGTAACGACAGAATAAACACATATGACTGCATTCGAACCTTAACTAGAGAAAGCTAAAGGTATAAAATATATTGGATATCAATAATGGATACCCGAATTCTTAAAGATCTAAAGGCGAACCTCATATTTTTGAGGTGGAATTCTGAGGGTTTTTGTGCTAGTCATATAAATTTCTATCCATGAGACGCTATTAATACTCAGTTTTCGTTGGTATGTGTCATAATTTTTTTTAAATTTTGGTCAAAATTACCTTTTTATGCTATGTTTCGATATATTACCCATCATTTTAAGGACAAAGCAAATGGCAATTGAAGGAATAGTTTCTAAGGCTTATTTCCCCATACACTTAAGTTGAACATTGTTCCCAATGTTCTATAGAAGTACCCGTAAAAACGAATAAAGGGAAAAGAAAACAAGTAAAAGAAACTAGTACTCTCCTAGTTTGCTTAATAATGGAGAAGAAACATGCGATAAAACTGTTAATATCGGTCCTCTAAGAATCATACCCATGATACTTCTGAGCAAGAACATCCGTAGCTTCTCTTCTCAAATATAACCTGTAATCAAAGACAAAGACAACTACACCAAGCATAAAATCGGTGGGATATATATATATATACAACAAGAATTTAGGGTTTTGACTCTATGAAAGCAGTAAAGATAGGATGAGAGTAATGATGTAATCATAGGTTTATGCGGTTTATAAAAGAATTACAAATTTTAAATGTTGTGCAAACTATTTTTTGAAAATACTTGAAAATTTTCAAATTTTCCTGTAACTGGGCTCACCGACGTTGTCAGGATTAATCTTGACGCCGTCTTCAGCCTCTGAGCAAAATTTTTATTTATTTTTTCTTTGAAAAACTTACTGCACGCGATTATATAAGTTATTTCCTATATGAATTACTGCATGAAACCTGGGATTAGTCAATACAATCATATGACTCGAAACTAACGCGAATTAATCTAAACAATTTATTGTAATATGATTGAATTGGTTCTAAAAACGATAATTCCCTACACTTATTTTTGTTGCAAAATACTTTTTGATTGTAAATAAGACAAAGTTACAAACAAAACAAAGCAGGATTACAAAGTAATATTCAAAAATAAGAGAAATAAGTGAAAAGAATTAAAGACGGCACTCTTACTATCAGGAAAAATATACATTGGGTTTACACTCCCAGAAGCATTTTTCTTTATTTATGAGTCTTGTAGGTAGACTCGAAGTCACACGTCCTTACGTGACTTCTCCTTCATCGTCCATTCCAGTCACATATTCGGGTCCAAGCTCTAGACATTTGGTATGTGCTTAATTACACATACCCTTTTCCACTAAAACCGGACTGAAATGACCAAAAACGTACCCAAAAATACCTTGTATTTGTATGTTTTCAATTATATTGTGCAGGAAACGGATATCCGACAAAAGGACGAAAAACAAAGCCAAAAACGACAAAACCGAGCACGGAATGGAAGAGCGTGAAAAGACAAAGTCAAATCGAAGCCAAAAAGTCAAAGCCAAAGTCAACAAAAGTCCAAGTCAACCCCGGCAAAGTCAACAGTCAAAGTCAAAGCCTAAACCCAAAAAAATGTTAAATGGGCCCACCCGTACCCATCTAATGGGTTGGGTCAACCCATTTATACATTACATGAAGACTAAAAGGGCCTTAATACCCTTTTATAATAAAATGGCCCAAATCCTCTTAAAAAACCAAACCGGCCCAAACATGAATACCATCGTTAGCCCTAAACTGTTAAGACTTAACTGTTGTTAATCTTTTATATCACCACAAGGACCTTTGTTGCAAACAAGATATACAAACTCGAGGGCTTGTTCTGCCAATTCCTCTAACTTATACCCTGCACCCCACACTTAAACCCTTTCCCACCATATACCTTTTGGAACTATTTACCCATCCCTCCCTTACACACCTCGGTTACTGTTCACTCCCCTCTAAAATCCTCACCCCCACCTCATAAACAGCCAAACCCATCACCCTCTACCCTTCCCCACCGCAATGACACTGTGGCAATCCCCTATCACCTAATTAGACAAGAATATCAACGGCTTAAGATCAAACGGATTGGAGAGCAAGCAATGATAAATGGCTTAGATTGATTTGTGTTTCACCTCACAAAGAAAACACAAGAAACACAGAAGAGAAGACCTCAAGAACTAGGGTTTTAGTATAAATAGTATCATTTGTATTTCATTAGAGGTGTGGAATTTTTGTTTAAGCAAGAACTTGTAATAGCAAAATTTGTACCATTTTTTTTGGAACGGCAATTTGTGGCTACATGGCCCCTAGCCCAGAAGGCGTAACGAGCCCACACAACCAGGTTGGGTCCAGCCCAGAAGGCAAAGGCACCCCTCCCTTTACAATTTAATATACTGTCATTTAAATTTCTTGTTTTTAAATACTTGCATTTTAATTTTAAGCACTTTACATGTTTTCTTAAAACATTGTCATTTAAGTTTAACTGTCCTTTAACACTGTTTTATAAGCTCTTGTATAAGCTTTTGAGACATCAAAAGCCTATTCAAAAGTTTGTTTTCATTTCTGTCCTAAAAAACAAAACAAAAATTTACAAAAAAAAAATAAAAAAAAATCCACCCCTAAAGTTACCTCAGCTAATTTTGGAAGATAAACTAAAAAGGGAAGAGCTTATAGACCCCCACTAGCTTGTCTTTGACAAGCTAGAGCTTGTAGAATCTTTTTATAAGCCATGTTTTGAGCAAGGGTGTTGTAAGTCTCTCTTTTTCTTATTTTTCTTATTTACTGTAGATTTGCTTATTCCTGCTTATTTTGTGCTTATCCTTGCTTGTTTATGTGTTTTTATGCTTATTGTCATTTATTGTTGCTTATTTTGTCCTTTGTTTGAGTTTTTGATTAAACTGCCTTAAAACTGCCATTTTTGCCTTTTAAACTGCTTATCTCTTGTTTGCTTATTAAAGTGCTTATTGGTGTTTGCTTTTTTCTTTTTATTGCTTAACCTTGCATGCTTGTTATCTGTTTCTGAATCTTTGTGCTTAATTCAGCCTTTAAAAGCTTAAAATTTGGTTTTTAAAAAACTAAAGGGGTGTTTGGGTTAGTGGTCAAACTGGGTCATTTGGGGTTAACAAACCCATTGGCTCACTTTGCCATCCTTGGCAAGTCCTTTTAACTTGTGTTCAATCTGTTTCAACAAGCTTTTTAGTCTTAAAAATTGTTTTTTCAAGTTTTTTAATAAACATCTTAGAAACTGTTTTCCTAAAACCAGTTTTTAAGCTCCTTAGCTTCAGCTTTTTAAAATCTACTTTTGAGTTTTGTTTTTAAGTCCATTTATGTCAAAATTAGAGTGGTGTTAGTTCTTTGGCTTTTCTTTCATGTTTTCAAATCTGTAAACTTTTTTTGCTAAGATGTTCTTTATTTCATAAAACTGTCATTTTTTAAGTCCATTTTATCAGATGGTTACACAAACACCCTCAAGCTTTTTCAAGTCTGTCTTTTTCATAAAACCTTAATCTTGAGCCCATAGCTTATTAGGTTAAGTCTGTTTCCTGACTATGCTTATTTAGTTTTACCATAACATTATTTGCCCTCTTGAGGTCTTAACAGTTTGCTTAAGTTTCCCCTTAGTTAAGTTAGTATAGTCTGCCCCTTTTTTTTGCACTTAGTCTCCAGCTTATTTGTTTGTTAGTCTTTGCTTATTTATACTTGCATTTGCTTATTAGGACCATTGCTTATCTGTTTTAGTTTAATTTATTTTTGTCTTTGCTTATTTGAGCTTAATTTGCCAAATAGTTGCTTATATATAGTGTTAGTGTTTAAAAAGTGTTAGCACTGCCATCCTTTTAGCTTATTTCATCAGCTTATTTGAGCTTTGTTAAAAGTTTGTCTTTTTTAAAGTTTTGCTTATCTATTGGGGGTTTTTACATTTTTTACAAGTTTCTCAAAAAAAAGAAAAAAAAAAGTTTTAACAAAAAAGAAGAGAGCCAGGTTTGAACCCTGGGAAGACCTCTCCCTTCAATAACACACTTCACACCCCACTCAATAACTACGTTGCTCCAATACGCATCCTATCAAGACTTTCACAATTAATTTGTTAAGGGGCTTTTTAGCCCAAAAGTCCTTCAGCCCCTTTTCTGCATATTACAGCTGTATTTGTTAAGCCCAAACTTCCAGCTTTTAAGTTTCTTAATTCTGCATCTTTCAATCTATTTTCTGTATTTTTTGAGATTTATCTAAAAACGTTTAAGTATTTTATTATAAGTTATTTTCTTAAAACTTGTTTTGTAATTATAATAAAATAAATAAAAATCAAAAAATAATTTTCTTTTTTTAGAAAAAATTTAATTTATCATTTGCACTAGGAAAAAGAGAAAAACTTTCGTAGGGTCATTTGTAAACTGTTTGTTTTATAAAGCTCTGGTTTCGATTTCGGGCCCGGGTCTCGTTTTCTTTATTTTTCACTCTTCTAAAGCCCCGTTTTAGAATTTTCTTTCATTTTTCTTTTAATTTAGTAATTTTAAATAAGAAAAACCAAAAAAAAATTAATTTAGGATTTAATTTTAGATAACTTAGTTTTAAAATTCGCGGTTTTTACTAGCGTCTACGTTTCTATGTTTAATCATTTTTGCTTCATTTTTTAGGATTTCCTTAATCGTTTTGCATTATAATTAGAAAAACCAGATTCCCAAAACATTTTCATCAAACAAGCAAATATCAAACCGACATTCGCCATTCAATTCACTTCCTCGGAGGACTCACGACCGGGAATATTATCATACACTACTTCCGGTTTCATTGATTTTCTTGATAATTATCCTTAATATATATGTATTTTATTATATATTATTATATATACAAAAAGATGTAATTTAATCTAATCAACATTCTTTGTAAAACCCTAATATTTTGCTCATCACATACTCTACTCCTCCTCGTTCCTAAGGTAGACCGATTTTGTGTGCTCTTTTTCTAAGTCTGATAACGAGTTATACTGTTCTAACATATGGGGCATTATAGGCAATTTCCATCAGTCCTTTGTAAACCCACTACTCTACGGGTCCCATGAGTCATGTTGGATAATTCCACAAATGGTTTTCTTAGTACGTAACTTGTGAAAGACTGAGGTCAATGATTGAGGCTAATATCTTCAACAATCAGGAAGTCCGGGCATAAGTAAAATTCCCTATGAAAACAAGGCATCCCCTTAAAACCTTCCTTATGAAACTGCTAACTCCTCTATCCGAATTTTTCCTAGGGTCGAGTTTTCTTCTCATGATCTAATTTGACATCATTCGGGTCATATACTTAAAGGGAGTTAAATCAATAATCTTCTCCCACATGCACATTGTCTGAATGTTGTCATGTATTTTAAGTTTGTGGACATCCTTCGTAATGATTGGTTCGGCAGGAATAATTGATGGGAAGGGCCACACAACGAGATATTGTAATATGAAGCTCACTCCGAGTTGGAATATATCAAAAATATTCTACATCTAATCCTCCTACTTCGGTTCCTCCTTGCGGGAATTGTCATTCTTCTTAACTATCTCAATAAACATCACGTCACCATCATCCCCTTTGGTGTAAACATATCTATGCTGGATAATTGGGGGGGGCAAGCCAAGCGATTCAGAGAACGAATTGAGTTTGAGGACTTTTTCGGTAATGAATGAAACTGATGGGTCGGGTGGCGTTGAGGGGTTGGTATTGATATCTTCTTGGCTGTTCTTCTCTAGCCCTTATTTTCTCAGGCTTATCGGCAGGAGTCGCTTTGGTTCTTGGGAATGTATCGTGATGGTGATGAGCGAACCAATGGATATGGTTGAGGATTGTATTAGGTCATCAGCTTGGGTATGGGGGGGGGGGGAGAACGAACAGAAAAAACTGGAGAGGTATTTAGTTTTGGGTTCTTAATCGTGTCGTTAGGGAGTGCTCCTGCCATTCGATTTGTGATGGCTTTTAATACTGTGTCGATCTTTGGCAAATGTTTAAACAACTTCACATCAACATCTCTCTTGCCGATGCATTGATTTTAATCCCAAAATATCAAAAAGAGCTTAAGTCCTCTCCTTTCCAACAAGGAGAAGCTATTGAAATTGCACACACCGTTAGTGAAAAAATTGCTGCAGCGTTATCTAAAGAAGCTTCCCGAAAAGCTAGGTGACCCATGGAAATTTCTCATTCCGTGTGGTTTTAATGAGCATCAACTTGATGCCACTCTCGGTGTGGAAAGTGTTAGGATTACCCAAGCTTATTCCCACCCAAATGACTCTTGAACTTGCTAACCGTGATATTTGCACTCCGAAAGGAATTTTTCAAAGAATGTCTTTGTTCCGTTGGAAAGTTTTACATTCCCACTGATTTTGGCATAGTTATTATGAAGCGAATCTACGTGTCCCCCTCATTTTGAAGACCATTCTACGGACCGCTCGTGCTTTAATTGACGTTTATGGGGAAGAAATGATTCTCTGTGACGGTAATGAAAGACTAATCTTGAACATGAGATATGACACTTCAAGCTATTCAAACGAACCTCATCAAGAATCAATCAACATGATTGATGTCTACAATGTTTCACATGAGGAAATTCGTGAAAATTTGTTTGCAACAAATCATCCAAGTGGCAATCCCACTTCTTCTCTTGTCTCTTCTCATACCAATTTAACTTCACCGAAAGTTAATATGATATCTTTGATCCGAGAAGACATTATGAGAACTAGCTAAATCTTTATAAAAAACAAAAATCTCCCTCCGTATCAAATAATCAATTGAAGTGGGCAATCCCACTCCGATTGAACCTCGAGGACCAAGTCCTTCTTCTTCTTCCCCCACACTTATCTCCCTCGAAGAAAGTGAGTTAATTGGGTAAATTCAAGCTTATCTCGCAATGATTCATTTCTCTTGTTTTTTTTTATTTTCGTAGAAATTGTAATCCTTAATTTCATCTCCCTCATTTTCATAATTCTTTAAGTGGCAGACCACCTCTTCTCACCTATCTCACATTTCGAGACGAGCGACTATTTTCTTGAGAATTCCGCCGAGACTCGCTCATATCACATTTGCACCAGGAAATGATGATCTTCCCTTTGATGCCGAATCCTGATCTTCTAGAATTAGAGTATTTGCTTAACCATGATCCTATCAAGGATATGGATTCTATTCTCGAAGATTCAGTTGATGAAAATTCTCTTGATGACACACATTTCTGAGATGTTCACCGATGAACATGCCTCTGAGTACTCATCCCCACCATTATACGATGAATATGATTAGAATCTTTTTATCATGAACCGTTAATGATGATACTTATGATGAGCCATTTGACTTCAGGAAAGAATATCAAAGATTCTAAAATCTTATTGATGAACAGATCTTCCGAATCAAATAATGTCCTTCTTTTTCCCGAGTGTGACTCGGTTTTCTATGAGGATTTTTCCAAGGTTGATGCTTTGCCTTCGACCGACAACGAGGACAAGGTATTTAATCCGGGTATACTCATTCATGAGAACCTCTTTGAAGTCACCAACTTTGCCAAAACAAAAACCGGGATAAAAAAACATAAGAAGTACAGGAAGCCTTGTAGTTTCTTTTCCTTCCGGAACTAGAAACAAGATTTTTGATCCAAGGATATTCATTGGAGTCCAATCCATGATATTTCTATCACCGGATGAATTTTCTTTCTCATTCATCCGTGATCCTCCTTTACCAGTGATTGACACTTTGCTTCCATTTTCATCCAAAAATGAGAACAAAGTTGTCAATACTGGTATTCTTGCTTCAGAGGAGAAATCTCCTCCTTCTTCATCATAAAAGCCCGATGTTGATTCATGGAGACAACACTCCTAATTTGGGTGTTCGTCATCCCATTTCTATCCCCCTTGACAAGCTCAAGTATAGGGGGATCGGGTCAAGCTCAGTGACCTAAAACAAGCGCTTCGTGGGTGGCAACCTATGGTTATCCTAATTATTAATTAAGTAGTAGTAATGAATAAGTGTTTTGTGTTGTGATGAGGCTCGCCTCTGCCTATCTCGTGTTTTGTATTTTGTGGTTTATTGTCCAGGATTTCCCGGATTGTGATGACTCTCGTGCTCGCGGTTTTGTCCTTCATTCACAAGAGCTTCATATCCTCAGCTTCATTTTGGGAATCCGATATCCAAATCTTATCGACTAACGTTTATCTTTAAGCATACTTAATAAACGGCTTAGGATTTACGTAAAGACCCTTCTTAAAACATTGAGGACAATGTTTAATTCTAGTATGGGGGGATCTATCGATTTGATTGTGCATGCAGTCGTTGTTTTCGCGTAATCCCGTTTTTACCACCAAAATTTCAAAAAAATGAAAAAATTTAAAAATTTTCAAAAATAAAATAAGTGTTTTGTCACAATTTTGACTTTCCTGCTGGGTAGAATAAGAGTAAATTTTGACTCGATCGAGCGTGTTGAGCTCTAGCTTGTTCCTTAACTTTTAGACTAAGCGTTCGCGAATATTCGCGAAGAACGAAAAATGATAGAGTTAAGTATGAGTTGGATGCTAAACAAGGATTATTTGGAAATCTTAAGAGCTCATGTGTGTAATTTGTTGCTTTTTCTCCCATAAGCTCTTAACCTGATTAATATACGTGCTACTTTTAGAGATTAAACTTAAATCAATAATTTTTATGTAGTATATAGCAAAAAAAATTAGCCTTAGTTCCAATTTATACTTGAATTTTTCAAAAAGACGTCTTCCCTATATCATATATATAAAAAAAATGATGATGGAAAATGAAAAAAAATATAATAAATAATAATCCGAGACTGATAAAAGTTTGCTGCATCTTGCCGGCTCACAACCGATGTTGCAGCCTTCTAAAAGGTCGAGGGTTACAATTGCATAAATGTTTAATATTAAGTGTGAATTAATAAATAAAAGATCTCTTTTTGTTAAATTTAAATATGCTTTTGAACTTTGACTATTCTATTTTATAAGCTATGTATATACGGGAAACCTGAGAGTTTTTGAAACCTAAGGTCCGTGAGTCCCGATACTAGTCTCTGTGGGGTGTCAAAAGCCTGGTCACTTAACCGCAAGGTTGGGATGTGCCGAGACGAAAGTCGCTACATGGGATGATCTCGCCTTCAAACTCATTATTCTCGGGTGGAACGTGAAACATAGAATTTTGCAAAACATTGATTCATGGTTGAAATTCGAAATAGCACATTCACCTTAATATAATAATTGCCGGGAGTAAAAAGTTTACAAGTTATAAATATAAGTAGTGTTAGCATCTATTCTTGTACTTAACGGTGATTTTGTTTTAAGCTTGGTTTGGAATAAGTGAAAAGTCGGGGACGATGAATTTATCCTTTTTGGGGCATTCTCGGATCGAAATGCATCTTGTTCTATGATCCCTAAAAGTTATAAAATAACGAAAGTCAAATAAGTTAGTTAGTTGCTTAATATGAAAAATACAAAAATATGTGTAGGAATAAGAGTATGTATTTAGAAAATGGTAAAAACGGGGCTTGTTGAAGCTATTGATTCTTAAATTTCCCTCGATGAACACTTAGCTACTTTTCGAGGTTATTAGTCAAGGGGATCGAGATTCTTAGTTTTCTAAGTGCTTACTTCATAGCATTGCGTGAGGACACGACAATGTCTTAGTATGGGGGATTTTGGTATGCGTTTAATTACACATACTTTTCACCATTAAAATCAGACTTAAACGACCAAAAACGCACATAAAATGCCATAAATATGCTTGTTTTTGTGTTTGTGTTGTGCAGGTACCGGATATTCACTAAAGGACAAAAACAAAGCCAAACAGGACCAAAACCGAGCACGGAATTGAAAAGAGCGCGAAAAACCAAGGCCAAAGGTGCAAAAGGATCAAAAACGAAGCTAAAACGACATTCCCGGATCGACTCGACAACGTTTGTGCATTTGATAAAGTCAAGACGAAGTCAAAGTCAACCCCGGGATACTAAAAACCGAACCCGAAAAAACTAAATTTCCAAAAGTGGGCCCACCCGTACTCACCTAGTGGGCCCGGGTCAGCCCACTTATATACTCATTTAAACCCTTGAGCCCATTTCTTGAAATAAACCAAACGGCCCAAAATTGATAAACATGGCTCAAACAGTAACCCCATCTAGCCCAAATACATTTTAACTGTCGTTAATATCAAAACCTAACTCTGCTTGCATCTAAGGACTATATTTGCAAACATTGTTATATAGTTCAGGGATCAAAACTGTCAATTGCACAAAATATTTACACCATTAGGACTGTGGTTGTGATATACCTACACAAACTCAATGGCTAGTTGTGCCAACTTGCCATAGTCTTCCCCTGCACCCAAAAATCAAATTAAACATAAACCCTAATTCCCTTTGTTTACCGCCAAAACCCAAACCCAACTACTGTTTGTCTCTTTCACCCTTCACGTGCACTGTAGCACTACATAACCAGACAAAAAACTCAACCCCACACCCCCACATGGGCTAACATACACGCTGGCAATCCCCAATCACTCCATTGGGTAATAAAAATGACAAAGAATTGAATGGACAGGATCAAAGAACTTGGGCAGCAAGATTATTAAAGGGCTAGGATGGTTCTTGGTTTACACTCACAGCAAAAGCACAAGCTGCAGCTTATAAAAAAAGAAGAAGAAGACAGAGAAACAGTGTGTAGGAAGTAGGAGTAGAATAGCTTTTTAATTTTTAATGCTTTCTTAATATCTTTAGTCCTTTAAATTTGTCATATTTTAAGTTCCAAGCTTGTAATCACTTTATGTTTTAATGAAAAGTTGAGTTTTTATGTTATGCCAATCTGTTTTTAGCTTTTTAAACTGCCTATTGTGTTAATGCTTATTTGGTGCTTATTCTGAGTTTTAAATGTTATTGTAGTCTCTATTATGCTTATTTGAATTAGTATGATACTTGCCTTAATCTGTTCTAGTTTAAAA
>BQNB010057279.1:0-38284 GCA_026074375.1 Tanacetum coccineum | reverse complement strand
AGCCCAAATTGGAATCTTCCATTTAAGCTAATGTGTAATGCCAGCGAATTCGCAGTTGGAGCAGTCTTAGGACAAAAAGATGGAAAACACTTTCACCCCATCTATTTTGCAAGCAAAACTCTTAATGCAGCTCAACAAAAGTACACAGTTATAGAAAAAGAACTTATGGCTCTAGTCTTTGCATTCGATAAATTCTGACCATATCTGATATTATCTAAAATTATTGTCTACACCGATCACTCTGCTTTAAGACATCTCTTCAAAAAGCAAGATCTTAAACCACGTCTCATACGTTGGATATTGCTATTGCAAGAGTTTAACATAGAAATAAAAGATAAAAAAGGTATAGAAAATGTTGCCGCCAATCACTTATCTTGGATTGAAAATGATGAGACTAGTGATAACGACGATGAAATCAACGATAACTTTCCTGGTGAAACTCTTATGGAAATTAGCACCAGAGACATACCATGGTTCACAGACTTTGCAAACTATTTGGTAGGTGATATTATGCCTAAGGGAATGACGTACCAACAGAAAAACAAATTCTTCTCTGACCTTAAAAACTATTTTTGGGAAGATCCTTATCTTTTCAAAGTATATTCATACGGTATGATTAGACGCTGTATCTCTGGACCAGAAACGTGTACCATATTAGATCAATGTCACCACAGACCTACAGGTGGACATTATGGACCTACCACCACAGCTAAAAAAGTCCTAAACTCATGCTTTTACTGGCCGACAATCATCAAAGAAGCTCATACTCTCGTTCGCCTTTGCAAAGCATGTCAAAAAACTAGAAATATATCTAAACGAGATGAGATGCCCTTAGATAGCATCCAAGTATGCAAAGTTTTTGACATATGGGGTATAGAATTCATGGGACCATTCCCGAAATCATATAAATTCGAATATATCTTAGTAGCTGTCAACAAGATTCAGAAGATGAACATCAAGTTTAGGGGAGGATTGTTCGGACTTAAAGACTTCAAGATGATTCTTAGAGTTACTACTGCTCAGGTATATATTAGTGTTGTCAAGCATAACTTATTACTGTTGGTGATACTAATGGAAATTATGCTAAGTAGTTAGTACTGGTAGTATAAAGTTACCACTGCTAGTTACTACTGTTAGTATAATTTAGTACTGATAGTATAAAGTTACTGCTGTTAGTTGAAGTTAACACTGCTCAGAGTTGAAGACTGAAATATAAGCTAAGTAGTTAGTGCTGCTAGTAGTAATGTTAAGACTGCTAGTACATGTTACTACTGTGAGTACATATTAGTACTGCTAATACTAATGTTACTACTGCTTATGTTTATTAGTACTGCTGGTACAAAAGTTTATGCTGTTGGATTACAACTGCTAGAAGACTTACTAATGTCAAGAGGATAAAGACGGTGTAAAGAGATAAAGATTGTTTGGAGAACAAGAATACTTGTGAAGATAAGTATTGAGATATTTTTGTACAAGATATGTATAATGTATTTGTTTAAGAGATTACGTTTATGTTTAGAAAAGATTATGATATCTTAGGAATGTATTGTAAGCCGACTAGGACTCCTTAGTCTATAAAAGGAGATCCTAGGGCATTAGTTAAGATACAAGTTTTCATAGTTGTCAAGTCAATTTAGGAAAGCTTCAAGGTTGTAAACCCTAGTACTAGTAAGGAGTACTCATATTATTAATCTAATAATATTGGAGCGTTTGGTTATATCTTTGTTCAATCACAATTACTGTTCTATTCATTATACTTCTAGATATTAAGGTGTAGATTCCACATACACTTTAGTATACATACAAAGTTTCTACAACAAGTTATTTTGGATTTATCCAAGGTAATTTAACCTTAGACAAGCTAAGGAATCGATCAAGGATTGGGGTCAACAAGTGGTATCAGAGCTTTGCTTTGAGAAACTTTGATCTAGAAGTCATGGAATTTGAATCTTCACACAGTAATACTACTGCTAAGCTACCCATACTCAAACTAGGTGAGTATGAGATGTGGGTGATAAGAATTAATCAGTACTTCTAGGTACAAGACTATGCTCTATGGGAAGTCATAGAGAATGGTAACTTATGGGTATCTGTACCACAAACAGCATAAGAGAATGATACTTTAGTTACAAAGATGTCAGTGCCTGTAACTGCTGAAGAAAAGACCAACAAAAAGAATGATGTGAAGGCTAGAAGCTTGCTACTCATGGCTCTTTCCAATGAACAACAACTTACATTCAGTCAGTACACTGATGCTAAAACAATGTTTGCTGCCATCAAAACACGATTTGAAGGTAATGAAGCCACTAAGAAAACACAGAAGACACTTTTGAAGCAACAATATGAAAATTTTAGTGCATCAAGCTCAGAGTCTCTTAACTCTATCTTTAACAGGCTCCAGAAGATTGTTAGTAGGCTTGCAATTTTGGGTGTGGCCATCACTCAAGAAGACTTAAATTCAAAATTTTTGAATAGCTTGCCTCCTGAGTAGAATACTCATGTTGTAGTCTGGATGAATAAGGCTGAAATTGAAACAATGAGCATCGATGATCTGTACAACAACTTCAAAATTGTTGAAAAAAGTGTAAAGAAATCTGTTGGTGCAAGTAGTGGTGCTCAAAACTTGGACTTTATGACTCCTCCAAGCACTAGCAGTACTAATGATGTTAATACTGCTATACCTGCATATGAAGTTAGTACTGCTAGCCCTAATGTTAATGCTGCTAGTCCTCAAGTTAGTACTGTTAGCTTCAGTGATAATGTTGTGTATGCTTTCATGGTTGAGAATCCCAATGGTTCTAATCTCCTATAGCAGGACTTTGAGCAAATTCATGGAGATGATCTAGAAGCAATAGATTTGAAGTGGCGGTTCTCTCTGCTAAGTATGAGAGCAAAGAGGTACTATCAGAGGACAGGCAAGAAAATTTTCATTAATGCTAATGATACTACTGGGTATGATAAATCCAAGGTAGAGTGTTTCAACCGTCATAAGATGGGACACTGTGCCAGGGAGTGTAGAGCACCAAGGAACAAAGATGGTCAGTCCAGAAATCAAGACAACACTAGGAAGCATGGAAACAATGAAGACACATCTTCAAAGGCTATGTTAGCTATAGATGGTGTAGGTTTTGTTGGAGTGACATGGCAGAAGAATAGGTTTAGACAAATATGGCTCTAATGGCGTTTTCAGACTCTAAGGTATACAATGACAAAACTTGCTCTAAAACTTGTCTAAAAAACTATGAAACTCTTAAGAAACAGTGTGATGATTTGATTGTTAAGCTTAATCAAACTGAATTTATAGCAGCTACTTATAAAAGAGGTTAAGCAACTGTAGAAGAACAACTTATCACATATAGAAAGAATAAGGTTCTTTTTAGTAAAGAATTTTTAGTTCTTAAAAGGGAAGTATCTTGCAAAGATTATGAAATAAATGTACTTAAAGTGAGTTTGAAAAAGTTAAGCAAGAAAAAGACGGCATTGAATTTAAAATTGAGAAATTTGATAAAGCCTCAAAAGACCTAGACAACTTGTTATGGAGTCAGATAACTGACAAAAGTAAAAAGGGTTTGGGGTACAATGTTGTTCCTCCACCCCATCCTTTAATCTATAATAGACCTAAAAAGCTTGATATGTCTTATTCTGGTCTTGATGAATTCAAAGCTTATGGTTCTGAGGTTAGTAAGCAAAAGTTTAATGTTGTTTGTGATAACAAAATCAGATGATTCTAAGAAAAATTCGATGACTCTTTGGTAAAAGAACAACTATCAAAAGACACAAGTAGCTTTGTTGAGTCTTCACTTAATGTTGATAAAGAAACTATTTTTCTTGTTGATAAAAAGTTAGAGTTTGTCAAACCTAAAAATCATGAAAAACCAGTTAAAAAGTCAGTTAGGTATGCTGAGATGTATAGATCACAAACTCCTAGAGGGAATCAAAGAAATTGGAATAGACAGAAGTCCAATCAACTAGGAAGTGATTTTTTGATCTATAACAAAGCTTGCTTTATTTGTGGGAGTTTTGATCATGTGCAGGCTCATTGCACATACCATCAAAGGGAAAGGGTGGTATATGGGAATAATTATAACAGGGTGAACTACAACTATACTACCAAAAGGACTCACCCTAATGCTCATAAGAACATGGTTCCAAGAGCAGTTTTAATGAAAACTGGCCTAAAACCATTTAATACTGCCAAGATAGTTAATACTGCTCATCCCAAATCTACAGTTTTTAGTGCTAAACCAATGCCACATTTTTCAAAAACAGCACAATCAACTGTAAGAAGGCCCTTTCAACTAAAAACAGTATTAACCAACAAAAGGTTTACCCAAAAAGTTAATATTGCCAAGGCACAAGTAGTTAATATTGCTAGGCTAAAAGCAATTAAAACTGCGAGGCCAAATTCTGCAGTAGTTAATGCTGTTAGGGTTAATCAGGCAAATGCTGTAAAGGCCTCAGCATGTTGGGTTTGGAGACCTACCAAACCTGATAGTGCATCAATCACCTTGAAGAAACATAATTACATTGATGCACGAGGCAGATCCAAGTTAGTGATGGCTTGGGTCCCCAAAGGAATCTAATTTCCTTATTTTTATGTGTAGGGCAAGCTACAATAGGATGACACAGGATTTGTTGACAGTGGATGCTTAAGGCACATAACTGGAAACATAACTTATCTCTCAGATTTCAAGGAATTTGATGGAGGTTATGTTACTTTTGGGGGAGGAGCACATAGTGGTAGAATTTCTGGTAAAGGAACGCTTAAAACTGATAGTCTTGATTTTGAAGATGTATACTTTGTCAATGAGTTAAAATTCAATCTTTTTAGTGTCTCATAGATGTGTGACAAAAAGAACTATGTCCTTTTTACTAACACTAAATGTCTTGTCTTATCTCCTAATTTTAAGTTGCCTGATGAAACTCAGATACTTCTTAAAATTCCTAGAAAAGACAATATGTACAGTTTTGATATGAAGAACATTGTTCCTAAAGAGAGTTTAACTTGTCTTGTTGCAAAGGCTACATCAGATGAATCAATGCTCTGGCATAGGAGACTTGGTCACATTAATTTTAAGAACATAAACAAGCTTGTTAAGGATAATCTTGTAAAAGGATTGCCTACAAAACATTATGAAAATGACCAAACCTGTGTTGCTTGTCTTAAAGCGAAGCAACATAGAGCTTCTTATAAGTTCAAAGTTCTGAATCCAATTACTAAGCCTTTTTTTATGCTTCATATGGATCTGTTTGGTCTAACTTTTATGAGTAGTTTAATGCATAAGAAGTATTGCTTAGTAGTCATTGATGATTATAGCAGGTTTACATGGGTTTTCTTTTTAGCATCAAAGGATGAAACCAGTGAGATTCTTAAGAATTTTACCAAAGAAATAGAAAACCTAGTTGATAAGAAAGTGAAAATAATCAGGTGTGATAATGGAATAGAGTTTAAGAATAAAGTTATAGATGATTTTTGTAGAGAAAAAGGTATTAAGAGGGAATACAGTGTAGCCATGACTCCTCAGCAAAATGGTGTGGCTGAGAGGAGGAATAAGACACTAACTGAGGCTGCTAGAACAATGTTAGCTGACTCTAAGTTACCTACCACATTTTGGGCTGAAGCAGTTAGTACTGTTTGCTATGTACATAATAAGGTCTTAGTAGTCAAGCTTCATAACAAGACACCTTATAAACTTTTTATAGGTTTTAAACCAGCTCTAAGCTTTATGAGACCATTTGGATGTCATGTTACCATTCTTAATACTTTAGACAGTTTAAGTTTGATGGCAAAAGTGACGAAGGTTTCTTTGTTGGATGTTCCTTGAGTAGTAAAGCTTTTAGGGTATACAACACTAGAACCAGGAGGGTAGAAGAAAACTTGCATATTGGGTTTTTAGAGAATAAGCCTATGATAGAAGGGAATGGTCCAAAGTGGCTGTTTGATATTGATTCTCTAACCCAATCTATGAATTATGTTCCAATTACTGCAGGAACAATCACTAATGAATCTGCAGGTATCCAAGGAGAACTTAATGCAGGTACATCTACAGAGAAATAAGAAATCAGTCAAGATTGCATTGTGATGCCAATTTGGAAAGATGCTTCATACTTTGATTCACCTTCCAAGGATGTTGATAATGGTGAACCAAAATCTGCTGCGGATGAAAAAGACAAGTATGAAGATAATAAAAGTCCTAAGGAAGTTAATATTGCTGGACAACATGTTAATACTGCTGATAAATGTAAAATACACATATCCGTTAACACCAAAAATGACCCTAAATGACCCAAATCAAACTAAAAATGGCAAAGATATGCTTGTTTTTGTGTTTTGTGTATGCAGGTACGGATATGTCAAAAATCACAAGAAAATCGTCAAAAACGGGCAAACACGGACACGAGAAACGGAAGAGCACAAGAGAAGCAAAAGATTCAAAGCTAAAGCCAGAAAAAATCAAGCTTCAGTCATTTATGGGTCAACAAAGTCAACTCACTAGAAGACAAAACCCCAAAATGTTTCAAATCAACCCTCCAAGTTTCAAATGTTACATAAATGGTCCTTGTACCTAAGTGGGCCTCTAAACCCCTAATTACCTTACCCGGATCCAAAATCTAAACCCAAAAGTCCAAAACAAATGGCCCATTTTCTTTTTCATAAACCACAGGGACTGAAGTTACCATTTATGAAAGAGTTTAAACACTACACTTGTGATAATAAAAGACAAGGACTAGTTTTGCAATTTCCCAAACCTTACACCCGTTTTTAACCCCAATTTAGTTAAAAGATAAAATGGCGCCAAAAATCCATTTCACTATTCATCATCTCCCTCAGTTAACCTAGGGTAAAAATCAAAGGGGTTTTCTTAATTGATGGGTAAATCAGACAATTCAGAGGTCATAAAACAAAATGGCAGGGATAGAAATGTAATCTCAAGAGCTCATATTGGCTAACACAAGCAAAAAGGCCACGTAGATGTGAAGGAAGCACACTAGAATGTTGGATTTTGCACTTGACATACTCAGAAAGAAAGTACAAGGCCTCACAATGGATTGCCACACTGGCAATCCGTGTGATCCCAAGGATTAATCCAACGGCCATCAAATGCTCTCTAATGATTGGATAATCGTGTGGATATGATTGACAGGAGCGTGGGGAGTGCTCAGACCCCTAGAAGGTTCTATCAGCAGCTATAAATAGCCACACAACTCACACACACAGGAGAGTAGTAGCTTTAGGATTTAGCTTAATTCTCATTTTTAGTTTATGTATTTTCCTTTCCAGCTTTTGTAATTTCCTTTTAAAGTAATGTAAACAAGCTTTTATATTAATGAAACTTAGTTTTACTTTGTCATAAGCTCTTTTGTTTTTAACTCATAAGCTTTCATTTTTCTTTAATTGTTAAACTAATGTTCATAAGCTCATATAAGCTCTTATCAGCTCTTACTAGTCTATAAGCTAGTAATTGAGCTTAATCCTACCTTAATCATACTTAAACCTAATAAATTAGTTTAATACCTTGTCTTATTTGGATTATAAGCTTTTGGAAGGTGAGCCAGACATGGAAGGGCTCACATGGACTTTACTAGCTTATCCATTAAGATAAGCTAGAGCTAGTAGCTGCTAATTTGAGTTTATGCTTCTGTTTTGCTGAAGCAATTGTAAGTTCTCTTTTAAATTCCTTGTCATTTGAATTCTAGCTTAATATTTACTTAATTACTTAATTTGTTTTGCTTATCTGCTTATATTGTTACTTATTTGAACTTATTTGTATTTCATTTTAATCATTAATCAAGTTCTCTTTTCTGTTTTTTAGTTAATTTAGTTTAGATTTTAGTATTCCATAACTTGTCTTTAAAAATCATAAAAAAGCCAAAAATAGTTAGCTTAGCTTAAAGTTTTGAATTCTAGCTTAAGTTAGTTGTTGAATTTTGTTTATTAAGCTTGTTAAATGTTGTCTAGTATCTGGTAATTAGGTTTAGATCACTAGTTTTCTAAATCATAAGCTTAATCAAGTCTATCATAAGGTTAAAGGAGTGTTTGGTTTTATGTAGTTTGACCTCTTAAAGTCAAACTGCATTAAGAATTTTGCTTGAGATAGTTGTGCAATCATTTTTAA
The DNA here is from genome assembly GCA_026074375.1 of Tanacetum coccineum. Lineage (NCBI taxonomy): Eukaryota > Viridiplantae > Streptophyta > Magnoliopsida > Asterales > Asteraceae > Tanacetum > Tanacetum coccineum. Next base: position 30,167 of record BQNB010057279.1, on the reverse strand, counting down.
TTAGTTTAGAAAAAGTTTTCATAGGTTAAATTTCAAATTTGAAAAAGTTAGGGATTAATATCATTGTCTCAGCACCAGGGTACTTAATCCATTTCTCTTTGATTGTAAAAGTTTGATCCAAGCCTTGGAAGGCTTGGATTTGGATTGCTAAGTGTTTGTGCACTCTCATTAAGTAGGTTTAATGCAGTAGATACTAATTTGGTTACCTGAATTTTGGATTTGTGCACTAGCCATTTGCATCAGCAGTACTAACATCAGTTAGTACTGCTGAACTTTTGAACTTCATTTCAACTTATTATTGTAGGGTCTAGGGGCTTATTTTCATATAGCTTATAGAATAGTCATAGCTTAATATAGAATAGGACTTGCCTTTCATTTTCTAGCTTAATTAGTTAAGATAATACAGATTAAAAGTTTTCAAAAAATCCAAAAAGCCAAAAACAGTAGGTCATATACAGTAGCTTTAAAATTTAGATTTCTTGCTTATAGGTTTAGATTTTATAAACTAGAATAGTAGCTTATAAGTAGTTTAGCTAGTTTTTAAAAGCTCAGGAGCCAGTTTAGCTTAATAAGGATTTTAGCTTATTAGAATTTTAACTTTTAAGAGTTTATTTCTGAGTTGTGCATTTTGATTTTGAATTTCAGTTAACATAAAGTGTTTAAATGGATCTTAGCTTATTAAAATTAGCTTAAGCACATCTCAAGGGACTTTGAACATCTTTTATTTTTCAATTTGAGCTTAATTTGAGCTTTTTACAAGTGGTTAAGTAGAATCAAGCAAAAGCAAGCTTAAACACCCACTTTCTGTAACAGATTTTTCATAAGCTCTTTTAGAGCTTAATTTTGAGTTTCAGTTAAATTTGTTTTTACAAAGAGTGCTCAAAATCATGTCCTTTATAAGTTCCAACTCTTAGTTTTTACAAAAAGTGAAAAATAAAAAAAATACAAAAAAGGGGTTTGGCCAGTTTCGAACTCAAGACCTCACACACACAAACCACACGTCTTACCAATATGCTACAATAGCTCATCCATTCACCTTTTCCCACATTTAATACTTGTAGTCGTTTTCATTTCCTTTTTCATTAAAAAGCCGTAGCATAATAAGCTGTTTTCACAGCTTATTTGATAAGCTGTGCTTATCCTTTCATTTTTCATTTGAACTTTGTTACTTTTTAGATTTTTCCTGATTTTTTGGTAATTTTTCATTAAGTAGATTATTTTTAATCATTTTTCTAAAGTTTTTATTTTCGAAAATTCATAAAAAATAGAAAAAAGTTTCAGAAAAATACAAAAAAATAGTTTTTAGTTTTATAAAAAATAGCTTTAGTTTTACAATAAGAAAAATCATTTTCATTCTTTTTAGATTTTAATTTTCATTTTTGAGCTTTTATTTTTAATTTTAAAAATAGGATTTTAATTTTAAAAATAGTTAAAAATAGTTTTCTTAGTTTTTATAATATTTTAGATTTTTCTAAGCTTAAAAATCATTTTTCTCAATTTTTAGGACTTTATTTGCTATTTTTTAGGATTTAATTAGATTAAAATAGTTTTTAAATCATAATAAATTCAAAAATAATCAAAAAAATATTTTTCTTTTTCTTAAAATTTTCTTTTGTCCTAATTTAGGTTTAGAAATTTAGTTTGAATTTTTAGGATTAATTTGAGTGTATTTGCTTTTTGAAGTCGCGATTTCACTTGGTCCTTAAATTTGTTTAAAGTGTTTTTAATTGTTCTTTTATTCTGTTTTTAATTGTGCTTTCAATTAATAGTTATAAATACTCAAAAATATTCTTTATTCTCTCATTCAAATCATAATCCCGAAATTAAAACGAGGTTTCAATTTTACAAAGTCGTAGGGAAACGACCCGGGTGAAACATTACTTCTTTCTCGGTTAAATATACGTATTATATATTATATATATCTTTTAAGAGTGAATTTTCCTTAGGGAATTTTCTTAATTTCTCTTGTGGTATTATATCGTATATTTTATTGTGTATCAATCGCTCAGAGATAGAGGAGTTTCTAACACTAGTTTCTAGGGCACACCTTACTAACGAGGAGTTTGAGGCTTCTGAGCTATCGGATACTAGGATCACCTCATCATACTCCACAGCTTTATCAGACTCCACCACACTGCTATCCCCTGATCACCCACTCACTAAGACAATACCCACTCATATGCTTTCTCGACCTTTGTACTATCACAGGACCGCACGTATAGCCGTACGTACCGAACCTACCTTGTCACCAGGCTTCTCAGCCAGACTGACAGAGGCAATGACTCTATCACCATCATCTTTCCGTAAGAGATATATATCCTGTTACGGAAGAGGTATCGGGGTACCTCTGAGCTTATATTAGACACCGAGACCAAGGATGACGAGTCAGAGGCCGAGGGCACCAGCTCAAGGAGTGAGGAGTCAGAGGACGAGGGTCCTGACTCGGAGGGAGAGGAGGCTGCACTTGAGGGGCAGCAATAGCAGGCAGCCCCAGTTGAGGTCACAACCACGGATTAGCCTTTGGGGTTAGGATACAAGGAGGCTAGACGTCGTGCCCTAGGGTTAGCTGAGGAGATAGCACCTAGTACGTTTGAGGTAGGGCAGAGTTCTAGATTAGTGTCAGACCAGCAGGTAGCAGACGAGACTCCCACACCTAGGATACCCGTGTGTACCACATGGATTGACCCTGAGGACGGTACTGTTTATCTAGACATCGAGATCGACCCTTGATCCTTTGCACCAGCTCTGACCCCAGCATCACCTAAGTGGTCATCTATTTCCTTACCTATTTCACCAGCATCCCTGACTGTACCTTCACCCATAGCTTCACCAATGAGTACCCCAACAGCCAGTAGATGAGGATGAGTTCTTAGAGGTAGGAGCGCAACTTGAGCTTTACAGGAGCATACTTCATGATCATACACAGTGCTTAGACGCACTGCCACCTGCATTGTTTGAGGGTTATGATAGGGATCTTAAAGAGTTGTATACTAGGTCGAGGAAGGTTAGGGATGAGATCTTTTCTTAGCGCTACAGGCTTAGGAGCCTGAAGTAGGAGCAGGAGATGGCCATAGTGACTTTCGGTGCTTTGTGGAGACCAGTGTTGGCTTTGGAGTCATGGGCAGGACATGCAAACGCCTAGAGGGCAGAGATGTGGCAGGCTAGATATGATGATCGTAGGTTAATTCATGATCTGTTGGTGCAGCACACCGTGATGCAGCGCGAGCTTTAGGAGATGAGAGACAGTGTTACTACTTTGGAGCAGGACAGGAGCCGTAGAGAGCGGCAGGCTACATGAGGTTGGTTAGAACTTTTGTACATCACTAAACTGAGTAGCTTCGGTTAGTGCTAGACCTAAACTGAGTAGTCTCAGTGGTAGTAGTTATGAACTGATTATTATCAGTCAGTAGTTGACTCTTATCGAAGTCATAGTTATGATAGTAGTAGAATGATTTTATACGAAACTTGAAAATCAATTGATGGTAGTATGTTTATTTATATGAGTTGATACATTCGGTGCTTGGGTACATCGTTATCTATGCATATTTGTGACATGGTTCATCACTCACCTCGGATAGGATTTCCATACTTGTGAGACCTCGTGCACACTTTCATTTCACTTTCTTCCATGTGGAACTTGAAAGATATTCAAGTTGCCATATTGTACTATACGTTGGAAAAATAAGTGGTTAGATAAAACACTGTGAAGTCACGAGGAGACTTGATCATATTTGTAGTAAGCCGATTTAAAACCAGATATAATTTTGGGTAACGCGATTCTAAACGATATCTTGATCTTTCTAGTTGAAACTCGAGTTACTTGAAACAAGTAAAATCTACTTGGAATAGTTTAAGCAGATTCTGATAGGCGAACCTTGGACGATCTTGAAAGAGCAACACGTAAGTCGTGATTTGTGGGACACACATCTCTGGTAGAACTTAACCATGTTGACTAGAACAACCGAGGAACTGGATACAGTTGAATAACTTAGAACATTTTGTTGACAAGTCGCGGACTGGATCATATCCGGACACTCGACCGAAAAACTCGAAATTAAAGGTTAGAAAGAACTATTAAGTTGTGGAGACAGTGGAAAGAACCTACCATGTCATTCGATTATGGTCTAGGTACATCTGAGAAGTGTAGGAGCCGAACTTGAGAACTAAGTCTCTAGAGGAATCAATAGAAACCTCACTTGAGAGACCGAACCGATAAAAGAACCAGTGCGTTTTGTTAAGGATTTGAACTCTCGTTATCGATATGTTGGTGACTTGAGCTGAATTTCGGGGTAAAATTCCTTTAAGGGGGTTAGACTGTGATAACCGATAACTTTTTTGAATTTTAGTATTTTTAAAATACTATAATTATATATTTGTGTCTTTTAATCTTGTCAGTTCTCTCGGAGAAAACTGAAAAGTTAACTTTGGTTGACTTCTTTTGCGTAAAACGGTTATGGTTTAACCGGGTATTAAGAGTCTTAGTTTCTTAAATGAATCACTTTTGATTCATCTTTTAGGTATCGAAGTATCTATGTTATCGTTTTAACGATTACCGGGAAGTTTCTTTTCCGTGGTCCGCGAAAAATCGTCACACAACGCGTATCGGCACGACAGTTAACGGGAAATCGTAATAAATACCTTGGGTTAATTAAATGAACTTAATCAATAAGTTATTTCGTGATTTATTTGTAACGTTCGTCTATAATATAAATCGTTGAGTTGTGATTTAAATTTATAGGGAAACGAATGCGTTCGTGAGGCTTATGCAAAACTAGTAACGATCTTGGAAACAAATGTTGAGGCGAGTCTAGAATGACCAAACATGTTTTGGTGTTGTGAACTTTCTTAGTTTAGAACTCGGTTTTCGAATAAATTTGAACTAGCCTCGTTTTAAAAAATCCCGACAAGAGACGAAAGAGCATGGGATACTCTCCCACCTCTTGTTTTTACGTGGACCACAAGGGAGACAAGGCAAGCAAAGGTTTAGCTACCAACTTTTCCTCCCTTTTGTTCTTTTATATAACCACAAAACACACACACATCATGTGCACATTTGAAAAAACAAAACATCAAAAACTTTTTCTCTCTTTCTCTTCTTTGAAACCGGAAGAGAACCACAAGGGGAAGAAACATCATCATTTTCAAATTTTATCAAGACTAAGGGTTTAGAAAACATTCTCGGATTGATATCTAGTAGTCTTGGGTAATCAAAAACAATATTCGGGTTGTTTCCTTACGTCGAATCCAAACCGAAACCATCAAGTTGTAAGTCTCCAAAACCTTTTTATTTTTGTATTTTTATGGTTAATATGATGACCTTAAGCTAGTTGTACAATGCGTTTGTTAGAAATCTAAACTTGAAATTTAACAAAAAGGTTAATAAGGCTGCGTATGGTTTTGACGTGGACAAAAAGGAAAAGAAAGAAACGTGAGTGGGTCATTTTTTGTATTGTAGTTGTCGTAGTAAAATGTCGTGTAGTGTCTAGAGCTTATTTGTGCTCATTTCGAAAAGCCCTAGCTTATTGTATAAGCTTGTCATAGGTTTGATGTGCCTTGTGGGCTCGTCGAGGGCGTCTCAGCCCAACACAGTGGTGAATAAGGGTCACGGGCTAGGCCCATGACCATTTTGGTTTATTTGAGATTTTTTTGTGAGCTTATTGTTTGAACTTATTTTTCTTTAAGCTTATTTTGTTTCGGACTTATGTTATTTCGGGCTTATATCGGGTTTAGGCTTGTTTCCGTGCCTCGGCCCAAAACAGCGAGCACAAGGGAATCGTGGGCCTGGCACATGTTTTATTCGGCTTATTCTCGAAATGTTTGTGTCTATTTTGTTAGCTTATGGGTGCCATAATGCTTGGTTGGCTTATTTTCTAGCTTGTTAAAGCTTATTTTGGTAACATATTATAATTTTGAGCTTATGGAGTGTTAGCCGCAAAAATATTGAGTCGAACAAGAAGTTCGTTCATTAGGAATATTAGGTCTCATTCATTTATATATTAAATGTTGTAATAGGCTAGAACGGGAATCGAGCTCATTTAATCTAATATTGTACGCGTTTTGGACTAAGGTCCAAAGTAATCCCAAGCCCGATCCAAGAAACAAATACCATTCGGCCCAACAAAGCCCATATGGTGTAAGTATAAATACCCCTCTCTAAGTGTGGAGAGGGTGTTGGTCTCATTCGTAATTTTTCATTTTTAATCAACCACTCTCTTATTTTCTCTCTTTATTTCTCTCTCTAACTTCTCTCTAAAATTCTTATCATCTCCTTTCTATTTTTCTTGTTTCAAATGGTGAAGTGAAAGTGGTATTGGGTTACCGACATTTGGTATCACTCGCCACGGGGTGGGTTTAGTATTTTTGTTGTATTCGATTCGAGCTTATTCATTCGGCTTATTTATAAGCTAAACATTTTTGATTTTTGGCTCACTGTTGAGAATTTTTGTTCTTGGGCTTAACATCCGGTTGTGGTTATAAAACAAAACGTGCAACTCTTATTAGTTTTTTTGTTTTTACCTTGCCAACAATAAAAAAAAAGCTTCATTTTTTTATTATCTTATCTCCTTTCTTTCTTCTTCTTCAAAATCGTTTTTTGTTGTATTTTCTTTCTTTTTCTTTCACTTTTTATAGCTTATTCTGTGGTTATACAAGCTTAATCTCATGCTTCTTGGTTAGCTTATTCCTAGCTTATTTTGAAGCTTATGGTGGTCACGGTTGGATAAACGAGCAAGGAAACAGATCACCCATTCTAGCTTCAATAGAGTGTTCAAGGACGACATGATTTTCTGTGGTTTCTTGTTAATTTACAAAAGCAAGGCGAGAGTACATTTTGGCAATTAGTGTAACTGACAGCTCAAATCCCGAACAACTCACAACCCGAACAACTCACAAGCTAAACAACCTTGCAACCGAACAACTCACAAGCTAAACAACCTTGCAACCGAACAACCATTTTCTTTGTGAACCGAACAACAAGTTTCTTTGAATACCGAACAACCCATTTCATTTGGAAACCGTAACCAACTAACAAACCTCTTGCATCCGAACAAAAATATCAAACGAACAACTATTTGCTTTGGAAACGAACTAATCAAGAAACAAGTGTGACCAAACACTTCAAAAAATCTCGTTACCGAATACTCATTACCTTAGAACCGACAACTAATGTTTTTAAATACCGAACACTCAAGACAACAGGTTGAAAACCGACAACTAAGTATCTTTCGGGTTTTACGGTTTCATGTGTCGGTTAACTACGAGACTTCTAATCTATACCATTGTGATCGTGATCTGTTTTCTATCAACGTGGTATATTTGCTTTTCACCGGTGATAAACGTACGAGTCCGCGAGCATTAATTTACAAACGGTATCATTTTTATAAAATTCAAATCATAAGTGATGAAAAAATGGTGGGAATTTTTATTATTAATTAACTAGAATTGAAAATATACACATGCAGTCCCTGAACTCAAGGAAAATTTCAAAGTTAGTCATTTGTTGTTATATAACCCTCATTGTTGAAACCACTTTTCACCGTTAGTCCTAAATAGTTATAATTTAGCCGTTTGTCATCCAAAGTGAATCGTTTGTGCATCATTTGTCCTTATTTAAGTTTTGATCAACCGTTAATCATTTCGAGCTCAAAATTTGTGCGCCGTTCATCATTTTAGCTCAACAAATCGCTAACGAAAGTTCACGTACTTCAACAACAACAACGATTTCACCAACAAAAATTAATTTTTCATTCACGGTTTCTTCTTGATTTTGTAAAATCCCGCAAAAGATTCCAATTCTTTTCTCGGTTTAAATCATAGATTTGTAAAATCCCGTGAACGTTAATTGATTTCAATCCACAACAACAATCACTTTACCTACTTAAGATCCTATAAATCATTTTTACTTCACATCACGACAAAATGGAAACGAAAGATATTTTATCTTCGTGTTCGAATTCGAAAGAACCATAAATGCAACAAATTTAAGACAAAGCAAAAGAAAGTTGCATGGTATCTTTTCAACAACTTCATTCACACCTCAAGCTTCTTTCAAACAATGACTTAAAAGGAACTCAAACCGAGTCTGGATTCAAACGTGCATTTGCGACACTCTTTGGTCAAGATGTAGAGACTTTTACAGGCACAATGTTCCTTAACATGGATCAACTAGAAAAGCAACTTGACAACAAAGAATTTCAAGAGATTGGATCCATGGCTACTTTTAAAGTACCCGAGACACAGTTTCAGATGTTCATCAAGTCACGGATTTATTTGGATGATGAATATGTTGTAATGACACGCAACTACTTTCTACAATACACTTAACTCGCGATTCTAGAATTTTGTGACACACTGATCCAACACATGAAATCTGTTAAGAAGTCGATTGATAAAAAAGCACTACATAAAAGAGAGTATGACAGCTGGGTGAATGAAAGACAGATGAAGACAACAGAAGAAAAGGTTGATACGAGTAAAGCATTGGATGCTAGTTTGGTTGACACAAAAAGCAGTGAGACAGAATTAAAAGAGCAAGATACAAGCAACAAATCAGGGAATGATGTACATGCTGATAATGCAGATATCATACCCATATATGATGAAGAGCCAATGGCTGAGGTACAAACGACTACTGAAATCAATGTCTTTGCTACAGAACAACAACATACTGAGCAACCTGAATTCAATAATGAAGGAGAGGTTGACCAGAATGCTGAACAATGTCATGACACATGTCCTATTATAAATAACAATTTCATGTAATTCCGTATAACATTTATGTGTGTTATGATCTTATTACAAAGATTGTTAGGTGTTGGTTGCCATTTCTCACATTTCATGTGTGTGTAACCATACCATTCTCTCTAATATAATCTTTCTCTCTTGTTTCTCTCTCTAGTTTCTCTCTCTACTTTTCTTTATTCTTTTTTAGATTATTGCTTATTGGTATGGCTTATTGTTGTGATATGGGTTAAGTTTATGAGATAACATTTGGTATCAAGAGCTAACCGGGGGTGTATTGTATTCGTGTGTGTTGTGTTAATGTTTTAGTTGTGGTTATTGTTTGAGCTTATTCGACAAGTTTTTGAGATTATATCTCACGGCTTATTTTTCACATTTTTTTCCTTTTCATAAGCTCACGGCCTATTTTTTCTTGTTGTTGTTTGTTTTCTCATTTAACCGTGTTTGGGCTACACCTCTACGTTTCAACAATATTGGATTATCTTTGTTTGTGTTTTTTGGAAAGGACATAGAATCAAGCCCACTATAAATTAGGATATGTGTCACACAAGAACTATTCATATTTTGAAACATGACTTGTTTTTTTTTCTTTTCTTCTAAGCTTATTAAGGTCACAGTTTTGAGCTTTTTGGAGATTGGCTTATCACGGCTTAAGTAAAGAAAAACACGCAAGGAAGGTTTGATGTTTTCTGCCATCGAAGAAGGTGCAAACAAGGTGTTCGATATATTGTCGAACCGAACAACTCAGAAGTTGTGGAACCGAACAACCTTGGAACCGAACAACTCACATGTATTGCAACCGAACAACTCAAGCTCAAGAGGAACCGATCAACCAATTTTATGTTAGAACCGAACAACTCAAAAACTTGACGAACCGAACAACTTAAAATCTTGACGAACCGAAAAATCAAAATCTTGACGAACCGAACAACTCAAAATCTTGACGAACCGAACAACTTAAAACTTGAAGCAACCGAACAACTCAAAACTTGAAGCAACCGAACAAACCATTATTCTTAAGGAAAAAATTCTCAAGTTTATAAGTCGTTTCGGTTTTTTCGAGTTTGAGTGACGGTGCTCTACGGGACGTTTTACTTATGCCATCGTGCTCGTAACATCTTTTCGATCATTATGGTATATTCGGATTTCACCGACGATAAACGTATGAGCTTATAAATGAAACCGAATCAAAACGAATAAAAAACGTTTTTATTTTTCTATTTTGAAAACGTGGAAGAAAACGAAACAGAGGGAAAAGTTAATTTTATTAAACTTAATTCGAAATTGACACTTTTGGTCCCTGGTTTTGAAGACAGTTTCATCATTAGTACTTTATTGGTCTATTATCCCTCATTGTTGAAACTACTTTTCACTGTTAGTCCTCACATGTTATAATTCAGCCCGTTAATCATTTTAAGCTTAAAGTTTGTGCACCATTCGCCGTTTTAAGCTCATTTTTCACCAACAAAAGCTCAAGTACTTCATGTTCAACAACGATTTCACCAACAACAATTTTTTATTTATGGTTTTTTCTTGATTTAGTAAAATCCCGTAAAAGTCAATTCTTTTTATGATTTAAGTCATAGAATTGTAAAATCTGGTGAATGTTAATTGATTTCAACAACACAACTAACACGATACATAACACTAAAAATGATCCGAATAAGATTCACTACAACGTCAAAACGGGTAAAGATTTAGATTACGATGACAAGTGATCACGAAGTTGAATTTGGTATCCCTTATTTGAGTTTGAAGTTGGATTTCACGAAGGCGTCTACTTATTTCATCATCGAGACTTCCTTCTATTTTCTACCCCTTTTTCTTCAAACATAATCTATCGATTGATGACTTGCTTGAACGTATACAGTTATGATTGAGGCTTGGATTGTATAGTTATTTCCTGATGTAAGGTGTTACATTGTAGTACTCACGGGTTATAGCTATCACTTAAAGGAGTTACATTGTAGTACTAAGTGTCACACGCAGATGTCGATGTGGATAATTTCAAGAGGTGTTGTACTTCTTATACTTTTCTGGTTGAGTATAGAGTACTTATAGATTTAATCTTGCACCGTTCTTCAATCAACAACAGTGCAAGATTAAGTAACAAATTTGGGGGATTCTACTTCAGTTTCAAGTTTGGTATATCGGGTTTACTTCACCAAGTGGTCACAACAATAGCCGACAGAATACGAGGTTGGTAAGTTAGCCAGAGAGTTTAAAGGTTGAGATGTAATCAGCAATTCTCACGGGATATAATTGAAGCTACAGAACGTCAATGGTACTTCACAGTCTAAGCAAAATCCTTCAAAGTTCTTCAATGTCTTTTATAACTTTTCAAGATTGATGCTTATGACAAGAACTTCTCGAGTATATGGACGTACACGACAATGATGCTTCCGAGAGTTCGCAACCATCATGGGGGAAAATGTGTACATCCGGGACTTAGTTGACTTTGATGTTACCATGTCAACTTCCAGGGGGAAGTAGTGTAGACTACTTTACTTAGTATGGTTTGTGAAGTATACTACATACGTGAGAAGAACTGTTGCTGATTTCTCGCATGTACCCCCGAACAAATATTCACCAAGACTTAATGACAAGTAGCAGTAGTATTTGATGTGGTTTTCTACTTCTACAAAATTCCACTGTGCACGTAAATGTCAATTAGAAGTTTTTTCTAGCTACATCAAAGTTTCATAATCTGCTCAAGATAGGGATGCTAGTTTGGGGGGAAGCTAATTCAGAAACTTTGCCAAAAAGAAGTCTAAGAAGAAAGCTTTTCAAGACATGCTGCATGAATTGGGGGGAAGTTTATCTAACTCATGCATACTATAATGGTTCCTGTATAATTAAAGATACTGAAGATTCAAGCTGGATACAAGTATCAAGACTAGAAGATAAAGACATCATCTTCAGCATTGGAAGCGCCTTGGATGTCATTTTATCATGTTGTATTTGTACTTGATAGGAACATTGTAAGTAATTCTGTATGTCCACATATTGGGGGAAGATTGTTAGCCTTAAAATATGAGGACTTATACGGAATTACAATAGTTCATAAATAGCCAAACACGCAGGGACTAGATTAGACTAGTTAGTATGGTTTAGTTGTGTTTGGACTATAAATACCCCCTCAATACTTCCATGGAGGGGTGAGGATTCATTATTGTATTTTCTCATTAGGGGTGTGTGTGTTCTTTCTCTCTTTAAAACACATACACATCTTACCTTTTTCTCTCATCAATAATATGGCTAAGTTCTTGTTCAATCCTCCCCGACCTCTGGATCATCTTGTTTAGCTAGTGTTTCTTATTATAACATGGAGCCATAAGGGCTTATTTCGACTTATATTGGGCTTATTAACGGCCACGACCCAATAAGGAAATAAGCTACGGCTTATTTGCCTTATTGGCCAAAACTTATTTCACGTCATGTCTTATTTTCTAGCTTAATTGTCGAGCTAAAATCCCATTGCTTAATTTTGAGGCTTATTGGACTATTTTGAGGCTTATTGGACTATTTTGAAACTTATTGGGCCGAAAGGTCCATTAAAGTGTAAATACTTTTGTTTTTCTTACTATCGGGCTAATTATAAAGCTTTTAGTTGACCATAAGGCCCAATAACAAATAATCATGTTAGACGTAATGGATTATGACTTAGCAAGTGGTTCGGCTAATGGACTTAAATAGGATTGAAATTGGTTATGTAGGACTTAACAAATGCTATCGGATTAACATTGGGCTTTTGGGCCTAATAGGTGGAAACTTAATAAATTAGACGCCTAACATGGATAATTGGTCAACAAATACTTACGTAAGTTGAAAATGGTAAATATGGTTAATTTTAGTCATATTTGGATAAACGCCTTGTAAATATGAACTTTTGGCATTTTGTCGGAAATTGGGAAAATTGGTGGAAAGTGTTGGAAATTTAAGGGTTTGAGAACCTTGGGAAACTCTTACAAACGAACGAGTCATGCCAAAATTTTATAAAACAAGTCACACTTAGAAAGTGTTGTGGAAAAACCTATTTTCTTGTTGAACTGACTAAATGACAAGTTTGATTTTCTATTAATCATTAAGTGTGACGGTTAATCAATCGAACTTGTACATACTAAATTGGCAAGATTTTATACTTACCCTTTTAGCCCGATAAAAGACGAAAATAATAAAATATTATTATTTTATTTCAAGTACCGTATATACTTTATCGTTGTGGAGCTATGTATCCTTTACTTTCCGTTCTTTAGATTCATAATTACTACTCGTCAGATTCTCCTTGGATTTTTAAACGTCCTAGCATATTCTAGTTCGTTGAGTCTATTCTTGATTTTATGTGTTGATATCGCGCTTGGCCCAATTGTATGGAGTTGTTTTATTTAGTTACCACACAACCATGATACCAAAATGTTTTAATATAAGAATGAGAATTTTTCGCGAACTTGAATGCAAACTCTTGTAAAATAAAACAACCTTGTACGAAATGTTAATAAGGTGAAATTAATATTAGGTCGTGGTCGGGTACCGTTGTGCGTTATGTAGAGGTTATCTTGTTCAACTTATATCATCTGTTGATGTGAGTTCTCGCAGCTTTACTTTTTAACTCTTTTCTGTTAGGGGAAAATGGTACTCAAATATGTTTTGAACTTATTTTCTATATTGTGCAAAAGTTGATTTGTTTTCCGGACAATGTTATATACCTATGACTGCTATGTGAATGACATAAGTTTTGGTAGAATATGCTGTGTGGAACTTTCTGTGTGGATCTTTTATAGCATGGACTTGCTATGGTTTGAAATGATATGTGATCTTCCGCCCTATGTATAACTCTAGCTGGTAGGCTTTAGGTGCGTGTGAATTGAGAGTTGAGGACCTTGCGTGGCAATGGTGTCCATATGGATGAGAGTTAGATAGCATGGAGTTGCTATGTTTAGAAATTGAATGTGTTGCATGTATTCACTGTCATATTGCACAATTATCCACTACTTAAAATATTGGCACAACGATTGGGTTTTCTATCAAACTTACGAGCTCACCAACATTATTGTTGACATTTTTGAGTATCATTTTTAGGTGGGTCTTAACAAAGGTAAGTGGATGGTATCGGAGATCAAGGATGTGCACCCTTGGGGGTTTGGACTTAAGACTAGGGTCTTACTTATCAAAGGTTGAAAACTTAGGTTCATTGTAAAAAAAGAGAAAATCCAAATCTTTGTAAACTTCGTATGGTATAATCTTGTAACTTGTGCAATGTGAATCATTATGTCGCATCCCCATGTTTTTGCCGATGACAGGGTGTGACGGATTGGTATCAGAGCCAAGGTTATAGAGAATGCAGTTTTTATATAAAAAACGCAACTATAACCAAACTAAAGTTTTCGTAAAACCTCGAACATGACAAAAGTTAACTAACCCGAGCCGTTCATAGTTTTTCCTAAATTACGCATAGCCTGATCAACTATGCTTAGTTCACGAAGGACTATGAAATGATGGGGGTAGTTTCTTGAAGTTATGTTAGGGAAGGGAGAGAACATGTGAAGTCTGAAACCACCTGAAAATGAATTGACCTTGAACTTACATATTGCATAATATGTACTTTCGCGTAGTAATGTGGTATGAGAATGCTTGCAAGCGTTGTGGTCTAGATTATCGTTGATTGCCTAGTGTTTGCCATGCTGCCTTAGTTGTATTGCATAATGCCATGAGAGCCTTGGTATATATGTTGTTGGTAGCGATGTTGATTAAGGGTGTGTCTTTGGTAGCTATGTTGTTGTATTGCATGATGCAATGAGGCGCTTGTTCTGTATCGAACCTTATTGGTGCTTGTTTATCGCTCGTACCTTTCCAATATATATATATATATATATATATATATACGTATATATGATTACGAACACCTAATTTCAAGCGTTATGTTGATTACTCTATGTAGGCAGAGTTATGCTGATAATTTAAGTAATGATATTTTATGGGAGTACTTATACCCTTTATCGTGTTATCATTGGTCATGTCTAACACAACTTACTTTGATTCAGAGATTATATCACATACCGATGGAGCTCAGAGCTCCAGAGTTCCTACCCCATTACCTGATGACCCTTATGTGGCAGTTATGCAGACACATTTAGTTGATATAGACATTGAGTCCGGACCCCTTGAGGATCTTAGGAAGACATATATTCCCCAGCCACTACTTGTTGTACCATCACCCGTTCCATCATCAGATGACCTTCACTTGACAGTTGGACAGGCTCATGCACATGCCACTGTAGACACTGTGTCTGAGCCAGAGGAGGCTCTCTCAGAGATAGAGGAGTTTCTGCCACTAGTTTCTAGGGTACCCCTTACCGACGAGGAGTTTGAGGCTTCTGAGCCATTAGATACTAGTATCACCTCATCACACTCCACAACTTCATCAGACTCCACCACACCATTATTCCCTGATCACCCACTCACTCAGACGGCACCCACTCCTATGCTTTCCCGACCTTTGTATTATCATAGGACCACACTTCCAAGGTTGACTACAGAACAGTTAAAAATCCCGGCAACGGCGCCAAAAAATTTGTTGGTTTCACAAAAGCTTTTAACATTTATATAGACTGATAATACGTTTTTCATTATAGGGAAACACATAGGTAAAAGTATAACTCACGTATGTAGTATAATCTTTTTAGGTAAGACCATGTCATCCACAGGGATTTGAGTAGTGTTTAGTTAATAAGAAAGAAAATAAACTTTAACTAGAAAATAACTTTTTGTTTTACCAATGATATGATAATAAAAGAGACTACTCGGATAGTTGGAAATAATTTATAAGTATTGGAAATGATTAGACCTCAGAAGTGGAACCTTAATTTATAAAAAGGATTTCTCGTCAGAAAACGTTTTCACAAATTAACTTAATTAACAGTTACTAGTATATCAAAGCTTATTTGTTTATCAATTTACGAAAGTGGATTTCTCGGCACAAACGATAAAGATCATAGACAAATCTTTAAAACCACATAAGTCATAACGGGTCTCTCGACCATAATACCGTTTTGATTATTAATTTAAGTTGATGAGCAAAGATGGACAAGATACAGATATAAATTGGATTTCGACATAAGCTTGAGATTATAAAGGGAGCGTGATTCATACAATAATGGTATTCATTATATATACATCACCGTAGTAGTCATGAGAGATTTAAGCCCTCTCCATGGCTAAGGTTGTTCATAACAAAAAGTTAGACGTTTAACATAGGACTTTCGTTATTTTCAAAAATAGTTTGATAAATGTCTCGTTTCTGATCGTTAGTTTCTTTATTCTTCAAAGGAAGTGGTGTTTTTGGTGTTTATATGGATGATGGATGGGAGGATTGAAGTATGTGTGTGTGGGATAAGATGAGAGGAATGATTTGAGAGTTAAAATTCATCCTTTATTTATAGGCTGATTTTAGGTGAAAAGTGCGGCGCACACAAAAGTTTGTGCAGCGCACATAGTGATTAAATGCACTAGCATTAAATTTTAATTGAGAAAGTGCGACGCACAAGAGAAGGCGTACTCAGGGTGTAAATGCAATAGCATTAAATTCTTCATAAATGCTTCATATTAGATGGGAAGTGCGGCACACACAAAAGAATGTGCGGCATACTTATTGAGTTAATGCAATGTTGACTGTCTTTGACTTGAAGGTAAGTGCGGTGCACAAATGGCAAGTGCGGCATACTTTTGGCACATAGAGCTTGATTGTTGATCTTTTCTTGAATGATGCGTTCTTTAACGTGTAAGTGTTTGATTTTGATGCATCTAACCTCGAGATGTCTTCAAGTGATCCTGCAAGCAATTTTAGGCTATTAAGTATCAAAAGTTTACGAGAAATGATAAAATATACACAAATAACGCCATAGAAAACATGTATAATTTGGGCGTTATCAGCTCATAATTCATTGTTCTTGTTAGTGCATCAATATTAAATAGCCAATCTGGTCCACTACCTACAACATTAGGTATACTCTCACTAAACCTGATATGTAAGTTTTCTTCCACTATCCTTGTTCTACTATTGAATACTCTAAAGGCTTTACTATTCAAAGAGTATCCAACAAAGAAACCTTCATCAACCTTACCATCAAATTTGCCTAAGTGATCTATGGTATTAAGAATGGTAACGGGACACCGAAATGGTCTCATAAAACTTAAAGTTGGTGTTCTACCACCCGAAAAAGGTTCATTATGGGGTCTTTGTTATGAGGACTTACTACTAACACTCTATTTTTGGTACATAGCAAAGCTTATTAACTGCTTTTGCCCAAAAAGTAGTTGGCAACTTAGAATCAGCTAGCATAGTCCTAGCAGCCTTAATTAGTGTCCTATTCCTCCTCTCATCAACTCTATTTTGTTGAGGAGTTCTAGTTACACTAAATTGTCTTAAAATACCCTTCATCTCACAAAACTGAATCCATTTCTTTGTTTTTGAATTCAGTTCCATTATCACATCTAATCACCTTAACCTTGTGATCTACTAGATTTTTCTAGCCTTGTTATCAATAGGACTTAAGAATGCCTGGTCTTCATCCTTAGTTGCTCAGAAAGAAAAACCCATGTAACCTACTTAATCATCTGTGACAACTAGGCCAATAAATTTTTCTTCTTAAGGCTTTTACAAATGTTGGACCAAATAGGTCCATATGCAACAATGTAAGGAAGACTGATCTGTGTTCTCTATTTTGGCTATACAAGAGGCTCTTGTGCTTCCCTTTTGAACAAGCAACACAATGTTTGCTCATTTTCTAAAAGTTTTGGGAAGGTAAACCTCTTACAAGATTTCCCTTAACCAATTTATTCATGGTTTTAAAATTTAAGTGACCTAGCCTTCCATGCCAAAGTTTAGATTCATCAGATGTGGCTTTTACAAAAAAGGCAAGTTAAACCTTCTTTAGGAACTATGTTCTTTAAATCAACACTATACATATTGTTCTTTCTAGGAACTCTAAAGTAAACTTGACTTTCATTAATTAACTTAAAGTTTGGAGATATAACAATACATTCAATGTCCATTAAAACGACACTATTCTTTTTATCAAACATTGGTGGAGGGACACTAAGAGCATTAAACTTTAATTCTCTCATAAATAAACATTTTCAAAATTCTAGATTACCAGTTTTAAATGGTAACCTTTTCCTATGATTTTCCCTCCTTTGGGGTTCCCTCCAAAAGCAACATATCCTCCATCTATCTCTTCATAGTTTGTAAGATAGGACATGTCCCATGTCATGTGCCTTGAACATTCACTATCAATCACTCCTTGATCTTGTAAATCCATTTGTGGATTGCCCTGCAGATTAGATAGGCAAAATCGTTTTAGTTTCTTTTGGGGACCCAAAGCCATCAATGACTATAGAAAAGCTTGTTGTGCATCAATATAATCAAACTTTTTTAGGGTGATTGATGCACTGTTGTGTTTAGAAACATGATCTAAAACTTTATGCTTTGGTTTCCAAACCCAACAAGCTGAGGCCTTAACAGCATTAATTTGTTTTCCCTTAACAGCATTAACTACTGCTTTTGGCCTAGCAGTATTAAATTTTTTACCCCTAACAATATTAACCCTTTGATTAATATTACTGTTTTTAAATGTTGTTTTCTTATGAATGGGCCTATTAACAGTTGAATGTGCTATTTTTGAAAGATATGACATTGGTCTAGCAGCATTCACTGTTGTTTTTGAGTAAGCAGTATTAACTGATACTAAACCAGACTTCATTAGTACTGCTCTTGGAACCATGTTCTTTTTAGCACAGGGGTAAGTTTTTTTAGCAAAGTTTTGATGATTCACCCTTTGAGCATTATTCCAAA
The DNA here is from genome assembly GCA_026074375.1 of Tanacetum coccineum. NCBI lineage: Eukaryota > Viridiplantae > Streptophyta > Magnoliopsida > Asterales > Asteraceae > Tanacetum > Tanacetum coccineum. Next base: position 11,578 of record BQNB010057279.1, on the reverse strand, counting down.
TAGGTTTTACCATCCTTTGATTTTTGAAAACGATTTTGATGGTAATTGCAATCAACCTGCAAATTATCAAAGCTTCCACACACATAGCAGGCCTTATTAAACATCTTAAAATTGCTTCCTAGTTTTTGAGACATCATATTGTTCCAATTTCTTTGATTGTCTCTTGGACTGTTAGTGTTTTGCCTATGTTGCTCAACTTGTTTAACATTTTTCCTAGCATTTTTTCTTGTTGTTTAGATTTGACAAACTCTTTCTTAACAACACTAGGCCTAACTGTTTTCTTTTCAGTTTTAGACTGAGACACATCCTTTTCCTCATCATCTGACACCCATTCTTCAATACTTAGGGCATCATCAACTTCCTTCTACCTTTGGCTCTTAATCACTAAGACATAGCTTTACGTTCTCAAACTACAATTCTCATTATAAAAACTCATTTTTAAACCAGTAAAAGACAAGTCAGGTGTTGGAGGCATGAAATTTTCTGTGTAGGAAGGTAGAACTGCATTATAATTTTCATAGCCTAAACCTTTCTTGCAATTGTCAACTATCTGACACTCTATGAGCTTGTTTAAACTTTTAGATGCATGTTTAAATTTATCTACATTAAGTTGAATGCCATCTTTTTATTTTTGAACTATTTCAAGCTTTCTTTCTATGCTCCTCTTAATAGTGTTATTTCTCCGTATATGAATTTCAAATGTAAGCCCTTAATATCTTGTAAATTATAGACTCATTTTTGCTTTTATAAAACTATAAGTTTTTCTTCATGACTCTAAACTTGTCTTATAACTAGAACCATTAACTCAAATTTCTTTAAATCTTTTAATAGTGATCATTTTGAGATTTAAGACGTTCAACAGTTTTCAAACAAGATTTTGAACAAATAAAATCATTGGATACACTCTGAGTCCGTACTTGAAGACTGAGAAAGCCATGATGCATATTTTAGGCCCTTCCTCTGCCTGATCACTCCAGTCATATCCACCAAGACCATCACATGACACCAAAGTTGTGGAAGTAGATGTTTCCAATGGGCACCAATCCTTCTTGAGCTTTCCTTGTTCCTTGTTGTCCTTAATTTTCTAGGAATCTGCAATCCCTAGCAAAATGTCCCCTCTATATGGCGTTGTAACTCCACTTTGGGACTTATCAACAAAAACCATAGTCTCATGTGCCTTATTAACAGTAAGCTTTCTTCTGTATTCTTCAAAAACCGTTATGCCATCATGTTCAAATGGCGCATTTGCCATCTAAATCCACTCTTTTCCATGTCATCTGGATGATTTGTTGCAAGTCCTCCCAGGTTACAAGTATGAGGGACTATTTAGTTGGCTTTAGCAAAGAATGCACAAAGTAACAACATCACTCAAGTTATCAATTATTTGTAAGAGTTAGCAACATAACTTGAGTGCTTAAGCAGTAGATGAAAACTCCTTCTATGAGCAGTATTACCTGCTTTATTAGTTGCTGCTCTGTTGTTATTTGGAATAGTGAACAAAAGCCATTTTCTCGTGTGCTTGACTTGAGGCTAAACATCCCTTTTACTTTTGGTTCATTTAACTTGATTTTGTTGTAGGATCATAAATGCTCATTCGTATCAAATCAGCTTTATTCCTCCAACAACAGCATGTGTATTCCACTCAGGTGACAAACTTCTTAATAACTTTTGATTAACATCTTCTTGTGAAAGCTTTTCATCCAAAATCTCCAACTGACTCACAAGCTTTTGAAGCCTATCAAAATTTTGATCAAGCATCTCTGAGCTTGGAGCAGTGAAGTTTTCATATTTCTGCTTTAAGAGATTCCTTTGAGTCTTTCTAATGGCTGCATTCCCACCAAATCTATTTTCAACAGCTTCTAGCAACTTCTTAGCAAAACTTTAACTGATGTTCATTGGAAATGCCCATCATTAAAGTACTTCTAGCTTTCACCTCTAATCTTCTTTGAGCCTTTTCTTTAGCAGTTGTAATAGGCATCTCTGTCATAACTCCTTCCATAATTTTTGTTTTTGGCAAGGTTGCACTATTCTTTATGACTTCCCATAGTGCATAGTCTATTATCTAGATATACTGTTCAATCCTTATCCTCCATATCTCTTACTCACCAGGTTTGAGCATGGGAAATTTGGATGCAGCCACCATGTGTGCAAAATCTTGATCCATATCTTTTAGCAAAAATAAGTTCTGCTTATTCACGGCTTCTCAACAAGCTCTTATACCACTTGTTGATCCTACTTTAATAGATCGAATTCCTTAAGCTTGTTTAAGGTTTAGTTATATTAGATAAATTTAACACAACTATAGTAGAAACTGTGTTTGAATGTATTAAAGATTATGCAGAATCTAATCTTTAATATTAAGAAGAATTATCAATGAAACAGTAATTTAATGAACATATAATTCAACAAATAAGCTCCAATATTATTAATGATAATAATACAAATACTCTCAAAGTATTAGGGTTACAAAGACCTTGAAGCTATGAATTATACATCTAGTTGTATATCAAACTCTATGCTCTAGGACCTCCTTTTATACACTAAGGAGTCCTAGTCAGCTTACAATTTTCCTAAGATATCCATAATTTTTTCTATAAACAAATAACTTAATACATATCATATAAGCAGTACTAACTAATCAAACAGTACTAAAAAAAAACTTTATTAAATCCTCAGCAAACATTAACTTATATTTTGGTGCAGAGTTTATCTTGAGCAGTACTAATATTCACTAGCAGTAGTAACTTTGTACTAGCAGTAGTAAACACTTAGCATATTTTCACTAGCAGTAGTAATTGGTGTACTAGCAGTAGTAAACACTTAGCATATTTTCTTTGAAGTTCATGTGTAGCACTAGTCCTGTCTGAGCAGCATTAATCACAAACGCTGTGAGCAGTAGTAATTCAAGAACATTAAGAAGTATTTTATTCCCCAATAACTTAAAAAACAAAACTAAGTCACATGGCCACTAGGTTTCTGAGCACTCCCTCCCTAAGAAGGGCAAAAAAGGCCAAGACTAAATGACAACCCTGATTCAGACCACAATGAAACTCGACCAATAGAAAGTGCCAACGGAGGCCACTAATACATCACAATCAGTGTCCTCGGGCGAAAGTACCGATCCTCAAGATACACAGGGAAACATACAACCCGTTGTTAAGGGATTGCCTTCCACCATCGATGAGGACATTCATACATCATCACCTTTGTTTGAGGCAAACCCCAATGATCCTAAATATTCAAAGGAAAACATACACCCTGTTGATAAGGGATTGCCTGCCACCAATCCTGATGAAGGCACTTATAAATCACAACCTTTGCCTGAGGGAACAACCACTGATCTCAAAGACTTATAGGGAAATACACAACCCGTTGATAAGGGATTCCCTTCCATGGTCACTAGTTTCTTAGGGGCTGGCACTAAGTACCAGGTAGATCAAACCCAATCCACTCGACTTGAAGTGTCGGACCTTGACGACAACAAAGGCAAGACTTCGTCAGAAGTGGAGCCAGATATTGAGCCTCTTATACTTTAAACTTTTGGTGAAATTCAAGATCTTTTGAAAATTCTTAGGAGGATCTTAAGGATGAAAGTGATGAAGAGATGTATGAGGCTAGTGAAGAGATGGATGATGAAACCCAACCTCCTCTAACTGATCGAAAACCTACTAAATAGGAACCACAACCCACTGAACATCACTCACCTAAACCTTCAAAGGAAAAGTCACCATTTCTACACATCTCACCAGAGCCCTCCCTTGAGGCACCAAAGAAACCAAAGAAGTCTAAGAAAAGAAGAGTCAGAAGGTCTCAACCAGAGCCCTCCCTTGAGGCATCTAAGGAACATCAAACTTCACCTGAACATTCTGATTTTGAGTCTTTTACAGGATCTTTAGACTTTAAAGCGTTTGACAACAATGTTCGAACCACTGAAAGAGTCCTAGCCAAAAATCTTTAGAACTTCTCATCATTTCTCTATGCTCAACTCTATGAGGACAATTGGGTTAAACATGAAGAAGCTACAGCCTCTTATGCTGATCTCAGGGTTGCAGTAGAAGAACATACTGAAGAGAATGCAATCATAGAGCCTAGACTGATAAAAAAATAAACAACACCATGGACCTCACTGACAGGATCAATACAACTAGTGTTGATGAACATACAACACTTCTCAAGTCCTTGAACATAGTCTCTGAAACCCTTGAAGCAGACTCAACTCTGAAGGCAGCCATGCAAGCCATGGCAGAAACCAACACCATAACATCTGGCAACATCACTAGTCTCACTGAGCTTCTAAGGAATGCCAAGTTGCCAGAGATTCTGACTCAACTGAATGGTTTTTAGATATCCATCAACTCTCTAAGCTCTTAGTGTGCAAGCATCTTAGAATCATTAAATAAGGATCCTGAGTTTAATCAAAGATTACTCAGAGCTGCTGAAGGTTACATACAAAACTTTGCAAGACTCACTGAGATTGCAAACAGTCTGAAGGATTCCAACATCCCAAGTCTTCAATCAAGAATCACCAACATTAAAAACTCTCAAGTCACCATGTAGTTTGATATTGCTTTTATCAAGACTGACACATCTAAAATGAAGGAGATGGTAACTGAGATGTTTTAGGCTTTTAAGGGATTCTCATCCTCCACCTCATCAGGTAGTACAACCATGCCAATAGTCACACCACTTGAAGCCACTACAACTGTTGAGGGGGGAGAATTCTAAGAAACAAGTTGTTGTTTGGCAACAACCTCAATCTTACACTAAGGGGAGCCACAACCAATGGTCACTAATGAGGTAAAGCCAGAAGTTGAAGTTGAAAAGGAGCATGTACAATATCCTTAGGACACTGAACCAATTCTAATAACCATTGTCATGCGAACAACTAAGACTGTGCCTAAAGCAAAAATCATCGAATCATCATCAAGGCCTCAACTCACTAATAATATTTTTGACATCACACCTCCTCAACAAAACATTCCTGAAGAATAACCTGAGGATCCATCATTCACTACTCTAAGGCAGATAGAGGAAAGGGTATAGCTAGAGACACTAATGAATCTCCATATAAGCTCGTTAAAGCTATAAGGGAAGTTTGTCTAGATCATGATTCCTAGTGTTAATTGATTATGAAATCAATGTACTCGCCAATGAGCAAATTTAGGCTCACTTGAAAAAGAAGAAGAAATGTAAAAGGCTGCCCTAGAAGCAAGACTGATTGCACTAAGCAATTTGAGCTAATCAATGCAGTTAAAGAAGTGGCCAGTGAGGCTGAAGTTGATCCTAAAGCTCTCTGCAGCTTGAAGGGTGGAAAAGAGTTCTTAAAGAAACAGGATGTTGAATATAATGTTCTTCAGAGAGAACATTTGGCCAAGCTCAAGAAGAAAAGATTCGATTAAAATGTATGGACTACCTAGAACAGACTTAAGCCTGAGAAGATCACTCACATTCACATTCACCCAAACACAAAACCAGTTGCAATAACTGCCATCAAGAACAATGACCAAAGAAACTTTGATGTTCACAAGCCTTTCAAGTTTGGTGATTTTGATGTAACTGAATGGGATAAATTGGGAGCCATCATTCCCAAGAATAAGAATAAGGTGGTCGAAGAGCCAATTACCTCCTTGAGCAAAAGTATAAAAGACTGAAGGAAATTCCTGGTGAACTTATAATCAACCCATCCCTTCCTCCTCATGAACAAGTTACTTCCTTATCCTCAAGCATAAAGAGAAAGGCACTTGAATTGGAACCTGAGGTTTGCATAGCTGGTCTTGAAGGTATCTAGTTTGTGAATAACAATGTGATTGAAACACCTGAGCATGGGATCTTCTTCATTAATGATTTTGTTGATCAGGCCTTCCAAAGGATAAGTGACATTCACAAAGTAGAGGTTGAATCTTTGTTAGGTTACATGGTGATGGCTGGGAATGTCAATACTCCAAAAAACTAATGGTTCTGTGTGTTGATGAAAAAAATGATTGATGACCATCCGGACAAAGAAAAGCTTAAAAATTAGAACGTCAAGCGGGTTGTGTGAGGGGGGGGGGGGGAGTGGGGGGGGGAGGGGGGGAGCGGCGCGGGGAGGGGGGTGGGTGGGAGCGGGGGGGGGGGGGATGGAAGAAATTGGATACTCTTTCAATTAAGTACTTATGTATTTTATGTTTTATCTTTTGTTATAGACTGATAGGTCCCTGTAACCTCAGTTAATGAAGTACTTTTAGTTATCAGTATCCCTTACTTGCTTTCTAGATTTAATGTTAGAATAAGTTGTATTTACCCACTTACACTGAAAAACACTAGTCTATATTTATATCAAAATAGGGGGAGATTGTTAGGCTAGATCAGTGCCCAATGATCTTTCACTTGGATTTGAATAGAAGACTCAAAGGGAGATGAGGCTGCACCTAAGGGGTAGCAATAGCAGGCATCCCCGGTTAAGGTCACAACCGCGGATAGGCCTTTAGGGTTAAGATACGGGGCGGCTAGACGTCGTGCCCTAGAGTTAGCTGAGGAGATAGCACCTAGCACGTATGAGGTAAGGTAGAGTTCTAGGTTGGTGCCAGACTAGCAGGTAGCAGACGGGACACCTAGGATACCCGAGCATACCACATGGATTGACCCTGAGGACTAGTATGTGTTTAAATACACATACTGTTTTCCATTAAAAGCAGACTTAAATGACAAAAAACGTACAAAAAATACATCATATTTGTATGTTTTGCATTTATATTGAGCAGGTAACGAATATCTAAGAAAAGGACAAAAAAGAAGCCAAAATGACAAAACCGAGCACAAGAACGGAAAGAGCGTGAAAGAAAAGTCAAGTCAAAGCCAAAAAGTCAAAAGTCAACCCCGAGAAGTCAAAGGTCAAACCCGAAGCCGTAATCGAAGAAAACCTTAATGGGCCTCCCCTTACCCATCTAATGGGCCGGGGAAGCCCATTAAAGCCTTAACAATGACTCTGTTAAGTCTTGTTCTAGTCACGAAGGACCTCCCATGAAATAACTTATATAACCTTAGAGGGCTTTTTCTGTCAAAATCCTAAAAACCTTACTCACCTAAGGACTTTAATTGTAATAACAATATACAAGTTGAGGGGTTTGTTTTGCCAAAACCCTAAACTTTCACCCTGCACCAATCAAACAAACAGGACAACCCCTTTTCCCGCTAAACCCCATTTTCACTGTTCACCCTCCATCCCCAAAATTACTCTTACCCCAAGGTTAATTCCACTTAAACCCCTTTCTAAAAGCAATGAGTGATGCAAGGCATAAGGTTTTTGGCCTTGACACGTTGGCAATCCAAGGGAATGATTACGTGGACACATCCAAGGGCTAAGATGAATTTAAAGAAGCATAAGTTGATTTGAAGGGCCAAGATTGATGCTACTTTTCCTCTCACACAAGAAAACCAGCTAAAGACCTCGAAGCATCTATCCTATCCTATAAATAGAGGGTTTAACCCTTGTAGTGATGAAGTTTTTTAGTCTCTTTTTAAGTGTAGTTTTTATTTAAGTTTTAAAAGTATTTTGTATTTCAATTCCTTGTAAAAGTTTAAGTTTTTAATGAAAAATTTGAGGTTTGTGTTTTAAGTTTCTGTGTTTGATCATTTATTATAACTTGTTAAGCTTTGAAAAGCTATGAAACAGATTGTAGATCTTACCTAAAAGCTTCACTAAGCTTTTTGTTTCTTGAATCAAGCCTTAGTTTACTGTTTTAATCTCTTTTATTTCCTTTTTTAATCATAAAAATCTAAAAAATACTAAAAAGATCCACCCCTTAAAATACCTCAGCTTCTTTGGATGATAAGCTAGCTTGGGAAGAGCATATAGACATCACTAGCTTGTCTTTTAACAAGCTAGAGCTTGTAGATTTGATTATTTACCCTGTTTTGAGCAAGGGTGTTTGTAAGTTTTTATTTTCACTTTTTAAGCTTATTTACTGTTTTATTGCTTATTGTTGCTTATTGCTGATTCTTATTTGCTTATTTGTGCTTTGTTATGATGTCTAATGCTTATGAATGCTTAGTTGTAGTTTAAAATTTCATTTGTGTAAGTTTTCTTTAATATCTGTCTTAAATAGCTTATCTAGTTGCATAATCTTGCCCAGCTTATTTAAGTGGTTAACTATTGTTAAAACTTGCTCATTGAGTTTGATATAAGCTATTTATTATCTGGTCTTAAGGGTTTGTTCATTAAAAATCTAGATTATCTAGTTAAAAGTAGTAAAAACAGTTTTAAAGGGGTGTTTGGCATAACTGTTTTCTTTTGTAAAAATGGGTCAAAAATGATTTTTGACACTTGGGTTATGTTAGTTTAGCTTGAAATCAACCTAATAGTCAGTTGTTAAAGGCTTTTAATCACTATATCTCAAATTCATAGTCTATCTTAATAGTTGTTTAAATCTGTTGGTATTTTGAATTGAAAATCAGCTTATATGATTTGGTTTATGATTGTTGAGTTTTTGTGAAGATTTTGTGTTTGTGCAAGTGTTAAAAACCAGTAGAAACCTTAGGAATAGGTCTGCAATCATTGTTTGTGTTCTTGTCAAATATTGTCAAATTTTGCTAAGTGTTTGAAAAATGGAAAAACAGCTTTTTGATTTGCTCACTAATGTTTATTCTATATTTCAAAATGATTTTTGATTAATGATAAGTATTCTTTGAGGGCAAAATTTCATCTGTTTTAAGGTTTCAGATCCATAAGGATCCATTTGATCACTTATTTTTAAGCTCAAAGTGCTCTTTTGGGGCTGTTTGGTATGCAAGTATTGGCATAAGTGCTTATTTGATTTTCTGTGCTTATTGGCTATCTTTCTTTGCTTATTCAGGCTTAGTGTTGCTTATTAGGATAGGTTTAGCTTAATTTAGCTTATTTGCTTTTAACTTAGTATTTTTAAGCCATTTAGTTTATCTGTCATTTTCAGCTTATGTTAGCTTATTTTCTTAAGTTTAATCTAGTTCATTCTTGCTTATTAGAGTAGTGTAGTATTTGTTTAAGCTCATTTGCCTTCTTTGTTAGCTTATTTGTCCCAAAAAGACCAAATAGTTAACATTTTAAGCCCTTAAGAGTAAAAAGCATTTCTGTCTTTCATTGCTTATTTGTGTGCTTATTTTGGACTTATATAAAAAGTGCCTTTGCAAAAGTTTCTTATTTTGAGCTTATTTAAAAAGTTGTTAAAAAAATTTGCAAAAATAAAAATGCTTGGGATAGTGGGAAGCCCCAAGTGAGCCTAAGGTCGAACCCGGGACCTCAACCCCCATTAACCAAGCATTTTAACACCACACTCACTACCACTAGCACCCTTGGGATTTTTCTGTCAACTTTTGCACCATCAATTCCTATATCACCTTTTTGAGCCCATTTTCTTTTTATAAGCCGTAGCTTATAATAAGCTTTTCTGAGCTTATTTGATAAGCTGGTATCACCAGCTTATTTTTCCTAAGTTTTTCACATCATTTAAGACTTTTGCTAATTTTTTTAGAATTTTTAATACTTATTTGCTATTTTTTATCATTTTTCGTAGATTAAATTTTTAGAAAGTAATTTAAAAATAGTAAATTAATTTTTAAAAAATACAAAAGAATAGTTTTTAGTTTTAGAATAAATAATTTTAGGTTTACAAGTTTTAAAATTATTTTTATCACTTTTAGATTTTAATTTCCATTATTAGCTTTTTAAATTAGTTTAACTAAATAGAATTTTGTTATAAAAAAATAGTTAAAAATTGTTTTCTGAGTTTTTATCACTTTTTAGACTTTTCAAAAGTAGAAAATCATTTTTTGGAATTTTTAGGATTTAATTTGCTATTTTCTAGAATTTTAAATAGATTAAATTATTTTTGAATTCATAAAAAATTATTAAAAAGCCAAAAAAAATATAATTCCTTTTTAGAAAATTTTCTTTTGTCATTTTTAGGGTTTACATTCAAAAATTTCTTGTGTAGGGTTAAAATTTGAATTAGTGATAATTTAGACGCATTTTTAGGATCCTGGTTTTGCGTTTTTAGTTTAAATTTGTGTTGCCTTAGTTAATTTTAGTGTAAATTGCATTAATTTTCCTGTAGTTATAAAAAACCAATCTAAATCTTGTTCCATTCAAGCATCAATTCTCAAAACGACTCTCGGCTTTCAATTGCATTCCTCGTTGGGGAAACGACCCAGAAATCATACTCCCGGTTTACTATAATTGTGATTTTTGATTCTTACCCCTATAATTATATATTTATATTTATATATATTTATATTTATATATACTTTAAAAGGTGTGATCAGAATTGATCAGTTTTTGGCGCCTTTGCCAGGGAGGATTGCTTAGAATTGTTGAAGCCGTTAGACAATTTGTGTTTGAAGATCCTTCCTTGTGAAGTTATTTTGTTTATTTTCTTATAATAAAAAAAAGATTTTTCTTTTATTTAGTATATATATAATATAAAAAAAGAAAAAAAAACCAAAAAAAAATTGTATAAATTTTCTTTTTACATTTTAGTGCATGCGCACTCGTTCTCAATCTCGTAATTCTAACCGTCAACAACAACAAGTCAACCTGACTTTTGTTGAGCCATTTAATCTTATGGAACCTATTAAAAATCAAGCTCCTCCCGTAGTTACGATGGACGATAATCGTACTATGGCTCAATTTCTAGAAACACCCACCGTGGGTTACGAGGATGCCATTGTTGTGCCCGAGATCACCGCGGATAACTTTGAGCTTAAGCACGGTTTGCTTACCCTCGTTCAAAACAAACAATTTTTCGGACATGACAAAGAAGACCCTCATGCTCACATCCGTTATTTCAACAAGATCACTTCTACGATGAAGTTCCCGAACGTCCCGAGTACGTCGGTAAAGCTTATGCTTTTCCCATTTTCCCTCGAGGGTGCCGCCCGGATTTGGCTTGAAAAAGAACCCCCTCGATCGATTCTCACATGGGATGATCTTGTTTCGAAATTCATCAACAAATTCTTCCCTCCTTCCAAAACAACAAATCTTCGAAATGAAATCACGAGATTTCAACAACGATTTGATGAAACCTTTTACGAGGCATGGGACCGATTCAATGATCTTCTTCGGGCATGCCCACATCATGGATTTTCGGAATTACATCAACTCGATACTTTCTATAATGCTTTGAACTCTAATGATCAAGATTCGTTGAATTCCGCCGCGGGTGGTAACTTTTTGGATAAAATGCCCCGTGATTGCCTAAGAATCATCGAGAGCAAATCCAAAGTTCGTAATTCACGTAACAAACTGGTTGTTACCAAAGTGAGTTCGAGCTCTTCTACCCCCGGTATTTCTCCCGATGTTGCCGAACTTAAAGATATGGTGAAAATCTTACTTCTCAATAAGAAAACCCAAGCTCCCGCTCCCGTAAAAACGGTCGAGGAAAGTTGTGTTACTTGCGGTGGTACTCACTCTTATCGAAATTATCCCGCCACCGATGGCAACTGATATTTGCTTAATTGTATACTAATTTACCCGGGATTTTGCCTAAATAAAAGCCATTAAAATGCCAAAAGAATAGAAAATGTGTGCTTTTATGTCCAATTGTGCAGGAAAGGATTGAAATGACAA
>BQNB010057278.1:13052-27311 GCA_026074375.1 Tanacetum coccineum | reverse complement strand
ATAAGAAACTTATTTGTATTTCGATACTCATGACGGCTTATTGTAATTTGATAATTTATATCAAAGGGAGTCAAAGTTGCAAGTTTTCTTTAAGATGGAAGTAAGCCGTTTTTAATAATATACACAATCATAGTTATAAGTATCTCCATTTTAGAATAACAAACACGCAGATTGCATCACTATACAGAACCAAACTCCCCTGCGACACTAATAACCAAACACCCCTATACAACAAGGAAATAACAAATAGAAGATGCTAAATGGTTCTCACAAGTCAACACAGTTATGCTAAAAACTTCTGAACGAATAAAGTGTAAAATTGGATGTATTAAGTAATGGGTGAAAATGGGTGCCTTTTGCTATGTGACTTCAAAATTTTATCATATATATGTTGACTTATTGTGCAGCCTTTCGTAGAGAGCCAGTTTAAGCGTGCCAAACATCGCATGTACAACCCTTTTAAATCCCCAGAGAGGTTGGCCTATGGTTGTAATCATTAACTGGATACTAAATTTACATCTAGAAAATGAGATAGGTGTTAACACAACCAGTTGTGTGCAGGTACGTTTTGTATGGTGACATATTTGCAAAAGCAGGTGATATGCTTTCCTAACCTGGGGTACTACACTTATATCGAGAACCATATACATCAACATTTTCTAATCACTATCTGACTTGAAAAATGCCTCATTAGTTTTATAGTAAGTTTGTATGTTTTCTGATCCCATCCATAGGTATTCAGACCATAAACGTTTCTCTAACTATTCTAGAAATGGCATGTTGTATTTGATTTGTTGGGCTTGAACCACGGGAGACTTGAGATGTTGCGATATTAAACAGTTTGTGTGTGTAATTGGAAAAGCTCATGTAGTTTGTTGGGCTAGGCTTGACAAAGCTCAGGTAGTTTGTGTGAGTATGTGGAAAGAATTTTTTGATATTATATGCGTTTGAAGAAGGGTACCTCAAGCAGGTAAGTGTTGCTACTTATTTTCACAATGTATCTTCTGTTATTTTTGCATTTTTTGTATGAAAACTTTAGTCCCAGTACATTTCAAGGTGTGTGTGAATTTGCACCTGCGTACGCGTGCTTTTATTATGCGGGTGTTTTTATAATGCTTATAGACCATGTTATACGTATCTGATTGCCACACATCTTAGAAAGTTTTGGGTCACTTCCTTAGAATATTTGAGAATCAAATGACTATGCATTTATAGGGGGTGTTTGGCTTAGCTTACTCAAAAATCTAATGGTTTGTTTTTAGAGAATTGACCATCTTTTCCTTATACCTAATGACAAGTTATGTTAAGATCTCCTTTATTATTTACAGATCATTCCAGCAAAGGACGGTAACCCTCTAAGGATTGAGTTCATTGATGCCAAGACAAAGGAACCAAAAGATACATTATAGGTGGATATCACCATGCTCATATCAAGTGAAGATTCTATGTTGTGGTAGAGATGGTAAATAAACAAATTCATCGACAAACGTTGTGTATAACGAAACTTGATTTTGCATTTGAACTAAAAGCATATACTTTGTAATGACATATACTTTATTAGGTTTTATTTCCTCATATCAGATTACCATTCATTTGTTTTTGTTCTTTATTCACTTTATAAATATATTACGGTTTTCGTAATTGATTAACCGTTATTTTATATATTCCTTGGATACTCACAAGGCAAGCCCGCCCATCGGGCGGGCTTTGCAACTAGTATATATATATATATATATATATATATATATATATATATATATATATATATATATATATATATATGTGTGTGTGTGTGTGTGTGTGTGTGTGTGTGTGTGTGTGTGTGTGTATTATATTTATATACGTTCAGATTACATATCTATGTCTAATAAGAGATCAATTTCAGATGTAAAGAAACTTCAAAATGGCTCTAATTGTTTTGCCAACTTCCTTTGAAGGATTCTTGCACTTGGTCTCCTCGGTGTTACTTGTTCTGGTTGTTCTTGTGTCGGCACTTGGTCCTTAGTTTGTTCTTGTGTCTGCTCCACTTGAGTATTTGTTAAGTCTATGTCTTGGTCTTGATCTTGTGTCTGCAATGGGTCATCTTGAGTCTGTACTGGGTCATCTTGAGTCTGCACTGGGTCATCTTGTGCACCAAACCATCTAGCAAAATCTAGAAGTCCCTACCCTCTTCTTACCCTATCTTCTTTGCGTTCCATCACTTGATACAACTTTCCTTTTAGACCCACATGCACTACCCTGTCAGCACTCCACATACACTATTTCTATTTTAGACCCAACTTGCACTGCACACCTTGCTTAAGCCCCACCATTACCTCTCCGTTGTGATCACAGCATCAATATAACACTACTAAAAACAACATTAGCATCCTATAGATTTACATCAGATTGCTTCTTTCTAGGCCTACCTGGCACTCCTTTGGGTTTTGGTGCTTTTTCAAGTATTGGTTCTTTGCAACTTGCTTTGTTGTGTCCACATTTTTTGCAATTTGAACAACTTCCTTGAGAACCTAACTTAGACACTCTAGTTGAACTACCACCCTCACCTTTAGATCTAATTCTTTTCTTTCTTGGCCTACCAAACATTTTTTAGGTTTTGGTGGCAAGACAGTTGAGTACATGCTCTGATCAGGCTAGAAATTCATACCAGAAACTGGTTTTAGATAGTGGTGATAAGCCACGTAATACAAATCTGTTTCAAACCAAGCTCGGAAATAACTCTCATGTACCTTGTTTATCAAGACGATTACCTTTGTGACATGAACACAAGGTATTCTTGATAACTGCCACATCCTGCAACTGCATGTCTTCTTTCCTTCATCAACTGTGAATCCTTTACTTCATGATCTTACCTCAAAAAGATTTTTCAACAACAGGTATAACATGCCAAAACCTGCATTTTTTTATTATTAGCATCATTTAAAAATGCCTAAACTAACAACATTGAAGGGGGAACTTACCTATGTTGTTCCTTGAGTCATTCTAATCTCTTTTTGATGCCAAGACATACTCCAGGATTCTATTTCACACTAATTTCTCTCGTTTTGTTCATCCTTTCAAGTACTAGGACTCTAATAGCTTCTATGGAAACAAGAAGGGGGGTTGAATATTTTACCGGTTAATTAACATTTTAACCTTTTACTTCTAAAATTTGTTAGATCCGAGTATATGTTCAACCAACCAACAATGTACGTATCTACTAGTAATAACTAAACATACAATAAAAAGAATCACAACAATATAAAGAGATGGGGGGAAGGAACAATCAAACCAAGACACCAAGATTTATAGTGGTTCGGCTACAAAGCTTCTCTTCACCCTACTCCACTCTCTGAGTATTCGACTCGATAGTTTACTATGTCAACAAGCTCCCTTTAGGCGGAGAAAATCGTTTATACTCGCTTATGTTGTTTTCTGACACTAAACTAAATGTCGAGTCCTAATCTTAGCTATAACCAATCTATCTATACTATACGGTTGGGAATAGTTTATGAAAGATATAATTGCTTACACTTATGTTGATCAGTCATTAGAGTTAGCCATTGCCTCGGCGCAACCCAAGTCTTTTTCCAACAACTACCAAAAACCAAGTCTATATGTCTTTGTTGTCAACAAATTTCACCCAATTGCCCAAGCGATAGATAAATGTGGTTATTACCATCCCTACCAATTATTGTAAGTATTTCACCTGATTTGTTTTTTAAGGAGAAAAATCCATCCAAAGCAATTTTTTTCTACAACCTGCTCTTCCATCCATCGCTAGTCTAGCCAAAACACACATAAAACTATCAAAGTAAGTTTTCCATCAGGATTCACAGTTACTCCCCAAACTTTATGTTGACCAATGTTTAGATTCTAATTAGCTTTCCTAAGATCTAAGCATAGAATAATGTTCACCTAATGCTCTTTTCATACTCTGTCAATGCATACTTCTTAGCATTTACACATTGATTGAGACTGACCTTACACTTATACTTTTTCATCACTAAATTAGCTATATCACACAACCTGATATTTGGGTTAGCCCTAATCTTATCACCAAAGATTTTTGCAATCCTCTTCTTATAGTTGACCAATGCAAAAGTTGAAATCCCTAAACATGTATGTTCATCTACTTTAAAAGGATTGCATTGAAATGTTTATTCTTTAGTCATCCCCTAGCATAAATCTCAAGGACATTTAGGCATGGCATCACTTCTAGCACAAGGGTACTTGGTTCTGCATTCTTTGTTTTCCTTTCTAGGAGTAGACTCCCCAGGTGGTCTGTGTCCATTACTTTGCTACCACCTTTTTTCCTCTCCTTTCATGACACAAGAGGAAAACTTTTTGCCAAAGCATAGTAGGATTACACACTCTTTGAACTGGGGTAACACTTGTTACTTTTCTCCAACCTGCAATATAATCATATGTTTGTGTTAGTAAATCATTTGATCTTTAAAAGATAAATTAAACCTTTTAATAGTTGTGTATGCTTTTACCTTTGGTTTCCTTAGTCTCCAGTGTGTAGTTTCATCATACATTGGATACCTCTCCACATGTTTTTTAACAAAAATGAAAGGATCTTCAGTGATTCCATCTATATCAGCAGTCTTAAGACTTTTTAGCAGCCCATTCATGTAAATATCGTGTTCTTCAAAAGTCTCACCTCTAACATCTAATCAGCTGGCATACTGTTTTCTCTTTATTTGGCAGTCATTCTTGAATCTGGTTTAGCTTTTGATTTACCTTTTCCTTTCTATTTGCTTTCATCCTATGTCTAAGTTCAAATTATATTCATCTTCACCTGGACTGCAGGATAGTTCAACATAACTATCTGGACTGATAGTAACTCTCATCATTATTCTCATACTCAGTCTCATTGTCAACTTCAACAGTACATCTCCTAGTTTTAACAACAATCTTGATGCATCTTCACTAACCTTTCCTTTTCCCTTGTTCTTTTGTCCCTAGTCCTAAGCTTCAACCACCTATGTAGTACTAATTTCTAGTTCAAACACCTCTGTAGTACTGTCTAGCTTCAACACCCTTAGTTTCAACTCCATCGTAGCCTAATCAAACCATTTCAATCAATAGAAATAGTCATTGCATACCTCTTTTTGGGAGGGCCTATTTTCTTAGAAACCAAATCATTTATGTCATATGTAATAGCTTGACTTAAATACTCTAAAAGATTCGTATCTAAGTGATCAAGATAAAGATTAAGCCTACCAAATATTTCTTTAACATCAAACATGTACTGAGGTCGACATAATCATAACATTACCTAACTAACCCATTTCCTCAGTCTTGGCTTGGTACTGGTATTACAATCCTTGTAAGTAGCATAGCTCACACTTTTCTTATAAAATTCAGCTAATGGTTCATACAGCATCTTGGAACAACCAATTTCAAGGATGACACATCAACATAATTAAAACGGTAATGGGAAGTATACCATCTTTGAATATCAAATTGATGCAGGTCGGTACCAGGGATCATTCTGATAGATTAAAGAAAAAAATTAGGGTTCTTCAACAAATTAAATTAGGGAAAACTCAACCACAATCGATTAAAAAATTAGAATTGTTATTGTATTAAGAATAACCTTAGATACATAAATTAGGTTTCTTAGAATATCTGGCAATTACGAAATTTCCAGAATTGATGACTTGTTACAATTAGGGTTTTTTGATCGAGTGTGGTTTGACTGTGTTGTTGTTGTTGTTGGTTGTTGTTGTGTGTGTTAGGTTTTAGATGTTATAAGAAGGCAAAAAAACCTTGTACTTTGTTTTTTGCCAAAACGGACCCCTCAAAGTGTATAACAGGAAAATTGTAACGGAAAATGGGGAAAATGGGTTAAACATATGCCACGTTAGATTTTTTACTAATCATGGCTACAATAGGAAGATTAGCATATTCCAGGCACACAAAAGAATAATTAAAAGGATGAATGCCTATCAAAGTAAAAAAGGGGTAAACTTTTGATGAATTTTGACCATTTTCCCTATTTTCATATGCTTGTATTACTTTATGGATCTGCTCTATATGGACGACATTTTATGAGCATAACTTTCTACCTGTATAATTCTCGTTCTGAGAAAAATACTGTTTTTTAGGAATCTGAGCAGGTTGGTTACTTTATATACTGTTCTTTGGTTTTTTTCACGGGTGATAGCGATTTGAAAACTAAATACATGTAAACTTCAGTCTTTGTTTACTCGAATAATGGTTAAAATATGTCCATAGACGGCCTCGGCATTGTTGTGTGTTGCGATTAAATTGGCTGGGGGATATATTAAATATATGTAAATCCGCTAATTTCATGGGATTTAGATATGTGGTTTTATGCTTAATTTCTAATCCTAATCACTCCAATCAAACATATGCGAACTACCAAATCTCATTCTCTCTATTCCAAAACCCAAAGAGTAAATCAAGACTTAATTTTTTTCCCTGGATTCCACATTTGCACTTTTAATCGATGTTTATGCATGTGTTAGTAGTGAAAAAGATTCATAAAACTATGGTTTGACATGGGTATCAATTTGTTGCACATATAGCATTGTGATAAAAATTAAAGTACAATTGGTTGGTTGGTTGTTTAATCAAGTGTGACACAATGAGTCAGAACTTAGAATAGTATAGAATTAAAGCTGTGATGTGATGACAATTACACTTATTGTATTGGTTGGGTCTAATTTTATCTGCTTTTAGAATTACCTAACAGGGCTTTGGCTTTATCTTTTGTTCCTCTTTCTAATTCCAGCATATGATCAATGAAAAGGTCCTTTAAAAAACTAACCATTGCGTTTTTATATAAGAATCGAGATATAATGTGTTGCATTTTTAGAGTCGAATAACTTCATGTATGTGTTGATTTCTCCGGTTTGAATTACAAGTTAAAGGGGTAATTCCATATTTACCCAACCTAAACATCATAATGTCAAATTTACTTGACACGTACATTGTACGTCAATGAATTTAAACTTATATTGTTGGTAGTATGTATTTTGATATTAGATCGGGTGTAATGGATTAAGTTAAATGTGCTCTAAGTAGTTTAATAATCCCAATGGTTAATTTAATTGTTTTACGAAAATTACTCCATATTTGTGATCACTCTGAGAATTCGCATCTGCAGATCTAGACTGCTTCACGACGAGGGCTCACTATGTTGGTTTTATGAATTCCTTTCTCTAAACCACCAGTGAGTGATGCCATAGACCGCATGTGTCATATTCGCGTTCCTCTCACCCACAAAGATGGAATAATTCTTCAAGGCCAAGAGTCTAGGTAACGAGCGGCTTTGAGACTTGGATTTGGATAAAGGAATTTTTAGCTCTTTGTCACCTGTAAAAGATAATCAAGATTCCTTATTGAAGAAGAATTGTTGGTTGAATAGTTACCTGAACCTGGTGGTCCTCCTTAAGGGCGTGGTTATATAATTTCTCAGATTTGATGACCCTCAAGGAATTACCCAAATGACCTTATTCGTCGCATCTTATGGCATTCATCCACTCTGATATTGAAGAAAAGATGCTGTTTCTTATGAAAGGCTTTAACAAGGGTTGAACGCTAACTTTTAAAATTCAGCTTTGCAGAGCCTTCTTCTTTTCATGTTCTTCTGCAGAACCATTTGATGAATGACCCAATATCATACATCTTCCTTTGAAGCTTGTTCTCCGCAGGTGCTTTATACGTTGTGGCGTATGTATTTGCCCAGTTATTCTCTGGTTCTGGGAAATCATTCAGGGGAATGGTCCATTCTGGTTCAGGTGTTGACGGTTCTCTGCCTTGGGATCGGCTTAAACCACATAGTGGTTGGACAACCTTGAATGTGAGCGTTATCGTGGTCCTCCAGATCTGAGACGTGCCCTTCATCCTGCATTGGAATGTCATCTGAGGATTGTTCAGAATGTTCTGATTCGGTATCAGATCTGGGCATCGAAGAGTCAACAACAGCATCTCTTGTGTCAGTGATCTGCCATCCAGTTGAGGTAAGAGCTGGATGTTGTTTGGAAGCAGATGCATCAGACTCCCGTGGTTTCTTCGAACTTTGCTCATCATCTTTTGTAGGAGGTTGAGCTGAACCAGAAGCACCTGAATCGTGTCTTCTCCTTTTTTGATGACATTACCTGGTTTGATCCAGCTGAAGGGCCTTCATCATCATCATCGTCTTCATCATTATCACTGTCATGCTTTCTTTTGTGGTTTTTAACCCTGTCTTTAACCTCCTTATCCATGGCATCTTCATCTGCTATTAATGCTTCCATAAGAGCATGGTATAGATGGTAGTTGGCAGGATTTCTATTTGCAGACTTGTTCTTATTCATGTGTTTGAAGAGAGCACTCTTTAGATCAAATTCTTCAAGATCAACTTTATCAGTTGACTTGATGGAGTAAGTTGAATCTTGTTTCTCCTCACCTTTTTCCCTTTTGATTCTGATAATCTCTTTCGGACTCTTTTCAGATTCTTGATTCTTGATAGACTCTGGGCCAGGCAGCACAGAGTATTTCTCGATTAAATCTGCAGTGTGTCGTTCAAGAATCTTAAGGAGAGCATCATCAAGTTTTGTTCCTAGATATTTATCAACAACCGTAGGAACTTGGGATTTAATTGAAGCCAAAACATCAGCAGAGTGATCAGTCTTCTTTACTTCAGACATCTCTTGCTCCAATCTTGCCACTCTTAGCTGAAGGGCGATGAATGGAGTGATTTCAGGGAGAGATGTGGTGATTGTTGTAGCTTCCGTGTTGAATTGGTGGTAGGAGTGGACCAGAGACAAGGCTTAGTAGATGAGAACATTCTGTGAAGGAGAGATTACTGGAGGAAGTTGACCGTACACTGTATGATGACTTGGATAAGTATGGTGGGAATCAGACTCCTCTATCACTTATATTTCTCTGTTACTTTTCGATTTGGTTGTCATAAGAAAGTGATCCCCAAAGTTATCAGTGTCAATCGAGATTTTTCATGGAAAGACATTAGACCAGTATGTCGTTTCTGGAATATCTTCGATGACACGTTCATCTGTTATGAGCTTCAGGTTTTCATGAACGTTTAGGTAGGCTGTCGCGAGGAATTCATCATCCATATGCTTAGGGTTTGGTCCAGCAAGAGACACATGTGCTTTTCCAGAGTTTGATCCAGTCTGGTCTTCTTGCATGGCTCAGGTTGGTATCAGCCAGAGCCTCATGTGCTTTTTCAGGGTCTGATCCAGCCTGGCCTTGTGTACTAACAGGTATGCTTACTCCTGATGTTACTCTAGATGAATCTACTTCACCTTGATCTTTGTTACCTTTAGGAGCAGCGGCTTCTGTTTCACTTTCAGTTCGTTCTGAATCAGAAGTTGATGAAGATTCATGGATCACTTTCTCTGATGTGTCATCTTCAGGTTGAGAAGAGGGTCCAGTTGTTGAATCATGAGGAGTTTGATCACGCCTAACAAGGATAAACTGATCCGTAGTTCTTTTCTTCTTTGACAGATCGATCAGGGAATGAGCTACTTGTTCTTCGGTTACAATGGCCTTTCCCTTGCCCACTACTTCAGGCAGTTTGGGAGTTGTTTCAGATACTGGATCCCTGATCGTTACTCCTCCAACAGGTGCCCGACCTTGTGGCAGAAAGGCTGGATCCAAGCTCAGCTTAATAGCTCGTTCCATGTCAGCATCATCACCTTCTCCTTCTCCCTTTTCTTGATGCGCTTCCAAACTCATCTTCTTAGCCAGTTCGAGATCAGGATCATCACCTTCTTCTTGAGGAACAAATTCTTGTTGAGCTTCATCATCTTCATCAACAAGTTGGTAAGTAGGCTTTCCTTTTCTAACTTTTTGTGGAAGCTTATGCTTGGAAGGTTTCTTTGTCGGAGCAGGAGCTGGCTTGGATTGTTTGACTGGAGTAGTGGTTATGGTCTTTTTAGGTGGAGCATGCTTTGTTGCAGGTTGCACGCTCGCACTTTCTTGAGGGGTTTTCATTGTATTATCAGCAACAATTTCCAGATACTTGGGATAATACGAGGATTGTTGAATGGCTTCAGTAATCAGGGGATCAAGAATTGCCATTCCAAACACTTCAACAGACTCACCTTTTGGGACAAACTTGAAGATTTATAATATAAAATCATCTCTGTTGATGAACAGCAGAATCAGGACGTCGATGGATGTTGTTGTTGCTTGCCAAGTAGTAGATTATCACCTTGGAAAACCGTCCATAAGGAATGAGGAGAGGAGTTACTTTCTTCTTTGGGTCCTTCAGACTGGCTTTGTGACTTGCTTTGTGTGAGAAAAATGTCTGGATTCCTTGAGTAAACTCTTCCCATAACAGCTCTGCATGATCAACATTAGTTTGAGTGACGATTCCCCACAACATTTGCAGAACTGGGTGTCTGGGTTTGTCACTGCCAGAAGTCTTTCCTGTCAAGCACTGGTTGATTAAGGTTAGAATTGCTCTCCATGGTTGATACACATAATTCACCCGTATATTGGAGACAATTTCTACAGGTTCAGGATACCCCAGCTTATTAACAAAATCAATCACAGTGTTACCAGACGGAGGTAACTCAAACGGTTGAGCTGGGATGACAGGAGTAATTGCTAATGCCTTTCTGAGAAGATCAGCACTTAGATCGAACCATTGTTCATCAATTTGACATCTATAAACCCCAGTCTTCTCGTCATATTTCATGATATTCCAGAATTGTTGCAGGTAGATAGCATGAACACTTGTTGAGGCAGTGAATGCTCGGAAGAAGTTGGAATTACTCAAGATGTCCACTGATATCTGAAAGATGGGGTTCTTTTGAATCTTTTGAAAATTGAAAAGAAGGTTGCTTTTCCTGATTATTAACCACTGAGAGCGAGGTACAATCTGCTCATTTGTTCTTGTCGATGGTTGAGTGGGAACATTTTGTTCTGCCATCGTATTCTGCAAAATAGTATTAACAAAGAGATAATAACCATTGCAGAGAACGATGTTAGAAGAGAACTTTAGCTATTTGTGTTACTCTCGTAAGCCCGGATGGGGTTTAGAAAAGCAACTGGGTCATTAGAAGGGGCCTTGATAGATTATTGGGCCTAATAGGCCAAAACATGAAACTTAGCCCAAACCGCCGCCAGGCAGAGTGCCAACTCGCCGTGAATTACATTTGAAAAAAAAGGGGCAGGTTGAATATTTTAATATATAAGAATATTCGACCAAACCGCTAGGAGACGGCAGTTTACCTGTTGGAATAAAATAATAGAAAATTATGGCAACCCGCTGTTGGCCAACCCGCCATTCGACAACTCGCTGTGAGTCAACCCGCCTTTAGGCAACCCGCTGTGAATCAACCCGCCGTTAGGCAACTCGCTGTGAATCAACCCGCCGTTAGGCAACTCGCTGTGAATCAACCCGCCGTTAGGCAACTCGCTATGAATCAACCCGCCGTTAGGCAACTCGCTATGAGTTAACCTGCCGTTAGGCAACTCGCTGTGAATCAACTCGCCATATGAACCAGCGGGTTAAGTAAGTTATCAAAAATTAATAAAATAACCAACTCGCCACCTAGAAACATAAGCAACTCGCCATTCGGACTGGATTCTTAAAATTCAAACCACGCACCTCCTTTGTCAAAACTAATCACATCCTAAGGCATTCCTACGCATCAGATATACATTACTACCATTCTTTCCATCAAACACACAGACATTTACTTTCTAAACTACAACCCGCCATTAAGAATCATAGGCAAATCATTCACTATTGTTTGAGATAGAAAACCACACATCAAAACTTATTAATATATACCTTATGAACAATTCCCAGCAACTAAATCACACCTTACAACACTACATTGGTATTCTCATCTAAAACGACCCTAGATCTATTTTTTTCTACACTTTTTAGTGTGTTCTCATTCGATTCCATTGATATACACACAGAATAAATGATACAGATTAAGGATCGATACATACCTTTGCAAGAAACAATCCTTCCCTAAAACCCAAAGCACCATGGGCCTCCCCTTCAACTATAGCCACGATCCTACCTTTTTCATACCGCCGACCTTTACCATCAGAACACTCCGCCTTTTATCAGCTTCCTTTCGGTACAAGGTTTACCGGGATCCACTAATACCGTCGAACCGGGGTCTAACCAAGGGAACACCATCCACACCACCACTGGGCCCAACCTGGCTCTGATACCAATTGTTGGAAATCTTAGGCCCAGTATCTCACCAAGTCTAACATATAAGCCCAACTGAGGTTCCATTCTAAAACCAATTGGTGATAGAAGGAGTAGCCCACCAAGCTTATATGTTAACTTTGAGATTATAATTTTACCGATGTGGGATTGGGTTTGCACACCCAACAATCCTCCCCTCAAACCCAAAGCACCATGGGCCTCCCCTTCAACTATAGCCACGATCCCACCTTTTTCATACCGCCGACCTTTACCATCGGAACACCCCGCCTTTTTACCGGCTTCCTTTCGGTACAAGGTTTACCGGGATCCACTAATACCGTCGAACCGGGGTCTAACCGAGGGAACACCATCCACACCACCACTGGGCCCAACCTGGCTCTGATACCAATTGTTGGAAATCTTAGGCCCAGTATCTCACCAAGTCTAACATATAAGCCCAACTGAGGTTCCATTCTAAAACCAATTGGTGATAGAAGGAGTAGCCCACCAAGCTTATATGTTAACTTTGAGATTATAATTTTACCGATGTGGGATTGGGTTTGCACACCCAACAATCCTCCCCTCAAACCCAAAGCACCATGGGCCTCCCCTTCAACTATAGCCACGATCCCACCTTTTTCATACCGCCGACCTTTACCATCGGAACACTCCGCCTTTTACCGGCTTCCTTTCGGTACAAGGTTTACCGGGATCCACTAATACCGTCGAACCGAGGTCTAATTAAGGGAACACCATCCACACCACCACTGGGCCCAACCTGGATCTGATACCAATTGTTGGAATCCTAGGCCCAACATCTCACCAAGTCTAACATATAAGCCCAACTGAGGTTCCATTCTAAAACCAATTGGTGATAGAAGGAGTAGCCCACCAAGCTTATATGTTAACTTTGAGATTATAATTTTACCGATGTGGGATTGGGTTTGCACACCCAACAGTTGTAAAAGGACAGGAAGCAAAGCTGAAAATCCTAGATCCATAGTCGTAAACTAATAACAGAATCAGGACGGACGATACAACATAAAATTATGCCTTTTCATTCTAAACAAAATTTTAGAAACATCGTTATATTCCTTTTTGCTAAAAGGAGTTGCCATCTATCACATAGAAAATGCTTAATCAACACTTGTTTTATTGGATAGAAAACTAAAACAAGAATATAGACATGATGTTAAAAGCATGAATGTGCAAGAGAGAGAAAACAAACTTACCGATAACCTTCTCTAAGAGTGTCTTGATCTATTTTTATTGGCAACTTTTCTTGTTTTTGCGTATCTCGCCCATAAAAGTTGGCTGCAAAAGCAACAAGGCATTGCCACACAAGTTTTCACATAAGAATTGTGCCTATACACATTCACCATTACTTACTAACTATTTAAACTATTAGCAAAAACGATACACATACACATTTGGTGATTCATCACATTAGCGTTTTTTTAACAATTCCAAAACGTACGAACGATAGTAGCCCCTACCTTCAGGTCATTTTCTACATATTCCCGTGAAGCTAAAATATGCAACATAAAAAGTCAGCTAGAATATAACATTGTGCCAACCAGGAAGTAGCAACAAACCGGTTATCTGTAAAATATAAAGCAAGGCAAGCTAACAGATAAGAATATGACAGGAATATTTTGTTATTAAATTAAAAAAACTACCTATTCTGTTTTTAAGATCAACATTGTTTATAGAATATTCTGTAAAATTATTAACATAAAAAGAAAGACATTTCAAATACCATATCCAACAGTACCACATCAACTTCAACTTAAGCCAACAAGCAGCAAATAAAGTCTAGGAGCTAGCTAAACCGAACTCCAGTATAATATAACAACAATATAATATAACAACACACTCTGAATTAAATCAAAAGTGAAAGCTATAGGAACTAGGACAACAACAAAAGATTGTACCTTGAAAAGAGCAAAAGGGGTTTGTTTTTGGATACGGAAACTACGAACTTTTTCATGATCCACTAGATCAAAATATATATGTTTCCCTGTTTGTTCTTGAAGATCCCTGGTATGTGCTTAATTACACATACCTTTTACCTTTAAAAACGAGCTAAAATAACCAAAAACGGACTTAAAATGCCA
>BQNB010057278.1:0-12981 GCA_026074375.1 Tanacetum coccineum | reverse complement strand
CGGTGTAAAGGTTAAAGAGTGATGGGATAACAGGATGTTAAATGGGTTATGGGTTATTGTTTGGGCTTGTGTATTGGGCTGGGTACGTTTAAAAAGAGGTATTGGGCCTTTTTTCTTATACAAGTCTTCATGTAATGTCTTAATAGGCTGACCCGGCCCATTAGATGGGTACGGGTGGGCCCATTTAAAATTTCTTCGATATCGGCTCCACCTTTAACTTTGACTTTGTTGGGGTTGACTTTGGTTGACTTTGACTTTTTGACTTTTGGCTATGATTTGACTTTTCTTTCACGCTCTTTCCGTTCTCGTGCTCGGTTTTGTCGTTTTGGCTTCGTTTTTGTCCTTTTCTTAGATATCCGTTACCTGCATAATATAGATGCAAAACATACAAATACAATGTATTTTTGGTACGTTTTTTGTCATTTAAGTCTGGTTTTAATGGAAAATGGTATGTGTAATTGAGCACATACCACTTATCCTAAGAATGGGATGAAAGCAAGTGTCCCCAAGTGAAAGAAATAGTATAAAAAAGTGAAGGAATTGAAAAAGAAAGTTAGTACACTTACGGATATTGTTGATTATAACTTACTTATAGCCTTTTTGACATAAAAATACAAAATTCTAAAAAGATATAAACCCATATTTCCATAATAAAACCCTTTTCTTTTGATAAGTATGTCTGGTGCTTACGCCACGTCGGCGCAGTTTAGTTTCTCGTACAAGCCTATGGTAATTTGAACAATTCATGACTGTGGCGATTTACATATACCATCTACTTCACTAAGATTGAGCGAGTGTGAATTTAAACTTATCTCTAAAAATTCGTGAGTTGCTTTGTCATGTTATCTTTAGCTTATGATCATTAACTTGTTTATTCTTCCACTAATAAAAATGAAGTACTTTCAATTTGATTGCTTGATGGCAAGCAATAGCTAAATATGGGAGGATTTGATAACGCTCCAAATATACATAAAATATCCCTCGTAAATATGTAAATTATTTGTGTAAATATATTAAATATTACGTGTTTAGATACTTATTTATGTAAAAGTTTCTTCAGGATCAAAGATCGCAAAAAGGACTAAAAACGCTAATGACATCCGTTAAATACACGAGAATTAAAGGAGGAATTTAATGAAATGAAGCCAAGTGCGGCGCACTTCTAAGGAAGTGCGGCATACTTAGAAGCAAGGAGAGAGAAATTATTATTGAAGCCAAGTGCGGCGTACTTTTCTGGGGGTGCGGCGTACTTGAGGGTGCAGTAACTCAAAATCATTATGATGAGCATTCAAGTGGAGACTCTTCACTCCCCCCATAACCTCCGACTTGAGGCAACCTTGAGGCTATAAATAGGACCTCAATTTCGAAGTTCTACATCACTCAACACACATAAATCAAGATAAACACCAATTTACTTGAAAGGGAGACATAAGGAAGCACTTTTGGAAATTGTGGTTGAACAAGCCTTTGTTCATTCAATTCCGGGTTAGTATTCACCAAGAATGAGTCTAGTGCGATTGTATTTGAAGTTGTAATCTGTTGTGACAGAGCTAGTTATAATTTTTAGAGTTCTAAGTTGTAACGATACAAGTTTCATTGAAAGTTCTTAAAGAATCATATACATTTTCCTTGGAGTTAGTATTAATCTTGTTTAAATCATTCGTTCTTATGTGTTTTGGATTTCTAATGCTTTATATGTGTTTATTTGTTCAGAATATGGAGTAGTTCTCTTATGTTTGTTTGGGATCTAATGAGAGTCGTAATATGAACATGTTAAATAACTGATGAATATGGTTATGATAATAATAAACTTGATGTTTGAATACTTGAATCCCTAATTATCATTTGATCTCTCCTGAATGTAGAAATAGGTCGAAAGGCTCCATCTTTATGTTTAATTTTGAGTTATTTGTCTATGAATGAATCGGTGTTAGCTTTGTGAGAATTAGCTAATAAAATGATTATTAACTTAAGTAAAGAAAATATTTAATGTTTCATTCTTATGTCTAACGAACCTGAATGAGAAAGTTTATTATCATCATTTCCACACATGAATATATCTGAAAACGTTTTATATATTAAAGATTAAAGACCAAAAGGAATCTCTTTTATATAAAATGGTTAACCGCTTAAGTGATTACCCGTCTACCTGTGCGTTTTAGGTATATACACTCTAAACAATGACATTTTAAAAGAAGATTTAAAACCTTGACATATGCAATCATTTTTTTTATAACAACAACCTAAATTCAAGATAAAAATAATCATGACATATACTTCAGTCATGACAATGTTTAAGAACCAATGATAAGATTTGACCGACACATGCTTAAGGACTAAGACTCGACCAACACCCTTAGGTATTATACCGACTTTAATAAATGAGAACAAAATTCATTTATTGATTGAGACACCATTATTATGAGAATGACTTCTTCCAAAATGTCATATGGATAAGGAGAATTAATGTATTTTGAACGACATGTTACTTATGATATTATCATCTAACCAAGATGATAATTTGGATTCGGATAGACTTTCATCAAGGGTTGTATTGAGAGATTCCTAATTAAAGTTTCATGCTTTTCATGATCGGGGCGTTAAAGGATAAACATTATCGTAAGACTTTAGGTCGAACTAAATGTTGACGATAAGGATGATTTATTGAGGAAACATACTCTAAATGTAACATTTAAAACTAGACAAATGTTACCTAATATCTTAGAGAGATATGCCAAGATATATACTATAAAAGAGTTAAATAAAATAAGATGAAGATGAAAACGATATGCTCTTGGATGTGAATGAAAATGATTTTATAACATGGAAAAACAAAGAAGGATGAGCGTGAATTGAGAGGGAATGTGTTGACTAAGGGTTAACAAAGATGGTTTAGATTAATATATCATTTGTAGTAACGATGACAAGTTTGGTATGTTAAAATGATGTACAGGTAATTCTATAGGGATAAAGGTGGATGATTGTGAATCCATAGATTTGTTGGGTGTTTTGTTGGTTGTCAATGCTGACGAACAAAGGTAGACATGATTTAGATAATTAGAGAATGAGTGTGGGATGTTCTTGAGGAGATAATTTCATTGGTTTAGATGTGAAGGGCTTTGTTGTGTAGTGATAGACTATAGGTATACCGATTATAAGGATTGAGTTTGAGAATGAGACGCATTTCATTACGAAATTTACTTGACTTTTGACAACATAGGCAAAAGTGCTTATGAGTGTCGGGATATGATGATGGCCCTTTGATCAATAGAGAGGCATCAAGATGGACATAGGTTTGTGTTTTATGAAAGGTGGTTCAACCTTTATATGTTGTAGTAGTGGTAAGTCACTATTAGATTGTAGGGAATGGTTACATGGTTGAATCTTCTTGTGAGGATGACTAGGTGGATGACTTAAGATTAGTAGTAGTAAGGATGACTCGGTTTTTCATTTCACTTTGGTGGTTTAAAGATGTACTAAAGCTAGTGACCACTAACAAGAGTGAAGAATAGTTATGAGGTTTTAGTGTATGGTACATGAGTATCTTGTGGATCTTGTGTATGATCGACATACAAGTTAAGAGGCTTAAATTAATTTTAGTTTAGTGCAAGGGTGTACTTGAGTTGAAAAAGAAGTGTGTGTTCTTGTAAGTTGATTTCTAGTGAATAAGAATCACATATGTAAGTTATTGAGAGTATTTTGTTAAAGTATATATGTGAATGAGTGTGTTTTCCCTTTCCATTAATTCATGCTCATCCAGAAATAAAGTATGGAATAAAAAGAATAAATGAAAACAAATGAAGATGGAAGCGATGAGCTTGACAATGTCAAGACGAATGATGGTTAGCATACAACAAACTTAATCCACGAAGTTATGTAGCTCTTCTCGAGCATTGCAAACATTTATATAACAATCACATGATGAGGTATGCGGTTGTCTTAAAGGTGGTAGCGGAAAAAGGTGGACGGAAGGTATTAACCATTTGTATAATAATAGAGGCGTGATTAAGGTTTGTGTGAAACGAATTAGACATGAAGAATGAGTGACATTTTAACTTGCATTTCGCGAATTAAAAATATTTAAACATTTCAGATGAAATAATTAAGTTGTCAAGATTCATCGGAATATATTTAATAGTAACAAGACTATTAAAAAGAGAACGAGACGTTTACGAGATTTTTGATAAATTTTGACGTAGGAGTGACGTTTTAATTTGCTTTATGCGAATTAAAATTACTTAAGCATTTCAGATAAAATAATTAAGTTGTCGAGATTTATAGAGTTAAATTTAATAGTAACAAGACTATTAAAAGGAGAATTATACGTTTACGAGATCTGTTTCATCATTCCTAGACCTAAACACAAAAATTTAAACGGTCCATGTTTGAGTGGTTTAGTAAGGATGTCGGCAATGTTGTCTTCTGACGGAACTTTTTCGATGAAGATATATATATTTTTGGACTTGTCACTAAGGAAATGATGACGGATTTCAAAGATTTTTCTATCCTAAGATCGATGGATAAAGTTTGATCCTTATTATGTATAAGGTGAGCATGACGATAAAACATCGTGACATTCCTATGGAGGTGGAAAGGACTAACGGAAGTGAATGTACTTAGTCTTAAGGTGTGTATATTAAAGAAGCTACGAATCACTTATGTAGAAACTCATAAGACCTTTGTCACTCGAAGGTTGATGTTAACTTTTGGAAGAGCTGGTATGTACTTAAATACACATACCTTTTACCTAATAAAACGAGCAAAAAAGACCAATAATTACTAAAATTACATAAAAAATGTATTGTATATATGTACTTTTTGATTTGAGTCTTGCAAGTAACAGATATATCAAATATGGACAAAAACGAAGCAAAACGGACAAAAACAAGCACGGGATTGGATAGAGCGTGAAAAACCAAAACCGAAGGCGTATACATCCTTAATGGGCCAACTTGTACCCATTTTAATGGGCCGGGTGGTATGTGTTTAAAAACACATACTTTTTACCTAATAAGACAACTCCAAATGACAAAAAAGGACATAAAATACCAAATATATGCTTGTTTTATGTTATTTACTGTGCAGGTATCGGATATTCAAAAAAGGACAAAAAATGAAGCCAAAACCGACAAAACCAAGCACGAGAATAGAAAGGGCGTGAAAAGTCAAAGTCAAAGTCAACCAAAAAGTCAACCAGTTAAAGTCAAAGTCAAAGACGGAGCCGAAATAGAAAAAAATCTTATCAGGCCAACCCGCACCCATTTAATGGGTCGGGTCAGCTCATTAAGCCTTTACATCAAGTCTTATGTAACACCCCCATTTTTACATATAGCAGCGGAAGCTAATCTGGGGTATTACTTCAAGGTACAATAGTCATAATCATAGAAAACGAATCAAAAAGAGTCGTTTATGAAAATAAGTTATCATTCATTATTTCTTCAGAGTTTTTACAAACGTGAGGTTCCCAAAATCTATACAATAAAGTTTGAATGATAACGGTTTTTCCATCTTCATGTCCTCGCCACTCCGTGCCATTAGTTATCTAAGATAAAACATGCTAAAAAGTCAACAAAAAGGTTGAGTGAAATCCATAGGTTTAAGTAATATAATTTGAATGCAAATGTGATATTCGGGTTACGTTGATATACACCAGGTATTGAAAACATATTTATTATTTCCATTAGCTCATGAATCCGAGGCCTTAGGGTATGGTGATACGTTATAGCCCCTGTGGGTACCTTTGCCAAAATACCCGCGTGATTTCTAATGATGTGCGATTGGTTACACGTAACTGGGTACACCAACGAGGAGACCAACCCAAATAGATCTATTCACATCTATTGCGCTTACTACGGAGAGTAATTATCAGTTCATGATTATGGGGACTTAAAGGCAAAGCAGTTACTTAGGCAATAGTAAATTGAAATAGCATACAGAAATAATTGCATTCATGTTTATAGCATGTATCCCCCTCGCGGGTTTATAAAAAGATTGAAATGCGAGGCTATGAACTCACCTGAACGGTTATAGGGAAATTGATAGCAATGTATATGAAATGAATAGTAATGGCTTCGTCACGGGCAACCTGGGGTAATATATGTCAAGTCTTAGTTTGATTGAATATGTAAGATTTTACATCGATGTCGGTTTTGATATTAAAATTATCATAACACCGTTCGGGCCATCATAATTCAGAAGTCATTCAGTAAACGTTTGAGGAGCTAGGGCACTTTAAATCGTAAACCCAACAACTCAGTCAGAACGTAATACCAAGATGAAACTCCTTAATATGAAGCTCCCTAGTATTGTGGTATGATATGAATCCGGGACATGATTTTTGAAAGCACATCGATGATGAATGATATAATAGTTATAACATAAGCAGTTTTAAGCATTTTATTCAATATCTGGAAATGTTAAGCACGTCAAGCGTTAATTAAAGTTATGTCTTGTAATGTTTTGAATGTGTTTTTATACTTTTTCAAAATGTTACATTTTAGACCCTTGAGTTTAAAAAGTCTGCAGAATATACCCTTGGGTTTGCACTTTTACGAACTTTGGTCCCTAAGTTTAAAATGATATACAAGTAAATCATTGTACTTTAAAAAGTAGACATATAGACCTTGTTAGTTATAACTTTGATAAATGCACATTTAGTCCTTGTAGTTATAAGTTTCTGAAAATTTACAATATATTCCCCTTGCATGGATAATTTTGAAAAAAACATGTCCAAAATTGCCATGCAACGCTTATTTTAAAATTTCAATAGAATTTATAATTTATAATAACTAAAATATGAAGATTTAACACAACGCAAGTTTAAATTAACGATTCGTTAAGCTAGAAGTAATAAAACGGGTAAATCTTAGGGTTTTTAAAATGTAAACGCGCGGTTTTATAGCTCAAATTTCTTTCATGACTTATCAAAGAACTTATTTTAATGTTAGTTAAGCTTTTCGGATAGTTTATAACAATAGTTACAAGCTTTAGCTTATAGATTAAGGTATAAAAACATGAAATTAGGTGTTTCGGTTGTGTACTGGTTTTAGATAAAAATTGTATAACAACATAGGTTTTTGAGTTCAAAGCTTTATATTATGATTTTATCATGTTATATGAACTTTATAAATGTATGAATTTAGAATATAAGCTTAGAGAACCTGGTCTTGAGCTTATAGCTTAGAAACGGGTCAGAATCGGGACTTTTAGCTTCGTACGCCTAGAATAACGACTCCGGGGCTTCGTTTCTTGGTTTCTTTTGCTTCCTTTCTGAACTTGAGCCTTCTTAAGACCTCTTAGGATCTCTTAGAGCAAAGGATTGCTTCTATGTAAGGGTTATAGAGGAGGAAGTGGGGGATGAAGAAAAATGAAGTGTTATGGTCCCTATTTATAGTCGAATGGCCCTTAGAGGCCAAGGCATACCTTGTGATCTGGTTAGGACATGTAAGAGGTCTAGAGGGTGATGAGTAGGGTCTATTAGATGTGTTGGTTAAGCTAGAAACTAGCTTGGATGAGTTGTTTATCCCTTTGCATGCCGCGGCTAGAAATGGAAGAACAAGGAACCATGTGATCAATTTTATACTATAAATGATGAAGATATTTGATGAGAGGTGCTTGTAAGCAGCTAGGGAGGTAAGGAGCTTGTCATTGAGGTGCTTGGTTGCAAGAAAAACTTTCAAAATGGGTCACTTTGCAAAGGTTTTTGATTTCGGGTACATTAGGGCTCAATTAGGGTTTTCAAGCTTGAATTTCATGTACATTTGATTAGGAATGATAGGTTACTGATCCTAAGACTTATATTAAGGATTATAATCAAAAGTTGATAGGTGGTTTGGGTTAAAATGGGTAGAAAATGAGTAAACGGGTCAAAAGTTCCAATTAGGGCATAATTAGGGTTTTCTAGGTTTATCTCTTGTATAATTGAAGTAAAATGATGAAATGATGATGGAATATGATTGATAATGTTGTAAATTAAGTTATTACAACTTATTTGAGTGTTGGTTTGGGTTTACAATGGATAAAAATCAAGAAACGGGTCATGGTTTAGAAACTAGCTCGGTTTTAGGGTTTAGGGTTTTGAATTAGGGTTTTGAGTGTAAAAAGATGTATGAAAGCTTTATTCTTATGGAATAGATATTAGGGTTTTACACATTGATATATTGGGGGGGGGGGGGGAGTGTTTAGCTTGTACACAAGTGATGGTGAAGAAATTAGAATGAAAACGGTGGTAAAACGGCTATTTTGGAGATCATGCTTAATGACTTATATATTGAGCTTTTAAAAATACTGTGTTGTACCTTTGACTTGAAGAGATTTTATATTTCAAATGAGATGTTATATTATTTGTACATATGCTTTAGTAGCTTGTGCATTCACTTTAGATATTAATCTTTCATGAAGTTAGGGTTTAGAGGCATACGATAACGGTTTAAAGCCTGTTTTGATATAATGTTGCAAATGGTACCTTATATGAGTAATGTACTTTGTAAAAATGATATTATGATATTGACTTGACATATTATGATGTTTGCTTGACATATTATGATGATAGGATTGCCATAGGTAGGTTGCGTGAGCTCGTTAACTTTAGTTATGCAAGAAATATTGCATATTGAGATATTGGCAAAGTAAGTAATGTAATAAAGCGAAAAATTTCCCTGAAAAAGGTGAGTTTATATATAATGGATAGATTGTACATTGCATCTACACTATAATAGAGGTTATTTACTTTATGAAATAATGTGCGGGGTAGTTAGAATGGAACTCACTAAGTCTTTGAAAAGTAATCACATTGTTATAAAATAAACGAGTATTCAAAAGAGTTTGTAATTGTATCCCCGTCGCGGGTTTATAAAACATGTAAATAAGTAAAGGCGAGGTTATGAATCTCACTAAGTCTTTGAAAAGTAATCACATTGTTATAAGATAAACGAGTATGTAAAAGAGTCTGTAACAAGCATGTATCCCCCTCGCGGGTTTATAAAACATTCAAAGGATTGAAAATGCGAGGCTATGAATCTCACCTAATAGGTAGTTGTAATAAATATTCCAAAATGAAAGCTGGAACGGACCTGATCACAATCTTAAACAGGGAAGGTTTGATTAGAAAATGATAGTAAATAGCACTCGTCAGCAACTAAGTTAAATATGTCAAGTCTTAGGTAGTTGTACTCTAGAACTTTGTTCAGAGAGGTCTGATAATTGTTATAGTTTTGGATTGGAAAGTTTGGAATTATTATATCACCGTCTAGGCACCCCCCATTCGGCCCTCGGCCATCATAATTCAGAGGTCATTCAGTAAATGTTTGAGGAGCTAGGGCACTTTAAATCGTAAACCCAACAACTCAGTCAGAACGTAATACCAAGATGAAACCCCTTAATATGAAGCTCCCTAGTATTGTGGTACGATATAATCGGTTTTAAGCGTTTTGATCAATATTTGGAAATGATAAGCACGAGAAGCGTTAATTAAAGTTATGTCTTGTAATGTTTTGAATACATTTTTATACTTTTTCAAAATGTTACATTTTAGACCCTTGAGAATGAAAAATGGCAAAATATACCCTTGGAGTTTGCACTTTTACAAGTTTGGTCCTTCTAGTTTATTGATAACAAAGTATACCTTAACACTTGTAAAGTGAATAATAGGACCCTTTATTAGTTATAAATTTGTGATTAAAATGACATTTTCAGTCCCTTTAGTTATAGGTTTCAGAAAGTTACTATATATACCCCTTGCATGGAATACTTTTGCAAAACAAGTCCAAAACGCCATGCAAGCTTATTTTAAGATTCCAAATGATATTTGCAGGTGATAGCTTATTAATATAAGCTAAAATATGAAGGTTTAACGTAACGAAAGTTCAGATTAACGATTCGTTAAGCTAGAAATCAAAACGGGTCGAATTAGGGTTTTATAATGAAAACGCGTAGGTTTTTATTTCAAATTCCTTCAATAATCAATAAAGTAGTTATAATAACATTAGTTAAGCATGTTAGGATAGATTATAACAACATTTTATCATTATAACTTTTAGATTTATGAAAAACATGAAATTAGGGTTTCGGGTGTACGGTTTTGGATCAAAATGGAAAATGAGCATGAATTGAGTTATAAAACTTTAACAAGAGTTTATTTAGGATCATATGAACATTATAAGAGTGTAGGAGCAGAAGTGGAACATCCATAACCTGGGTTTGAGCTTATAGCTTGGAAACGGGTCGAAATTGGGACTTTTAGCTTCGTACGCCTAGAATAACGACTCCGGGGCTTCTTTTCTTGGTTTCTTTTGCTTCACTTCTATTCTTGAGACTTCTTAGGACCTCTTAGGATCTTCTTTGAGCAAAGTATTGCTACTATGATGGGTTATAGAGGAGGAAGTGGGGTATGAGTTGAAATGAAGGGTTTACACCCCTATTTATACTTATTTCGAAACTTGGAGGCCAAGGTGAGGGGGTGAGGTGTCTTATTTCTGTAATATCTGAGTTAGGGAGTCTACAAGGGTGATATGGAGGGTCTAGGGTGGTATAGAGGTGATGTGGAGGTTAGTTTTGGTGCTTGTGGTCTGTCGCGCTTGTATGAAATGATGCCAACAAGGAGAAGTTGTGGACTTGATTTTGGCCATGGTTAGATGTTAGGGTTAAGTAGGTTTACGTACCTTGTGCTTATTTGCAATGGAAAGTTTTAAATTGGGTCAAAATGCAAAAATGGAGGTCGCTGGCTCAATAGGGCACGAATTGAGTTTTTGTGTTTGCATTTTGAGTATACTTGATCAATAATGATGGATTAAGGTTTATAAGGATTGTATTAGGAGTTATTAACAAGATTTGATAAGTGGTTCGGGTTAAAAATGGGTGAAAACAAGTATAAGGGTCCAAAGTCAAATTAGGGCACGTTTAGGGTTTCTTGGATTTATTTCATGTATAATTAAGATGAAATGATGAAATGATGATAGAATATGATTGATAATGTTGTAAATTAAGTTATTACAACTTATTTGAGTGTTGGTTGAAGTTAAAAATGGATAAATATCGAGAAACGGGTCATGGTTTAGTATTTTGCTCGGGTTAGGGTTTCTAGGTTTCATTTCATGAAATCTTATGAAATAAGGATGATTATAGAATGTAAATGAAGTATATGACTTTTCTTGTAACTGTATTGATAGATTGTACAGATTGTTTATGAAAACAGAGGTTTTTTTTAAAACGACTATTGAATATCATGCGTTATAACAAAACGAGTAAACGGGTCCAAAGTCAAATTAGGGCACGTTTAGGGTTTCTTGGATTTATTTCGTGTATACTTGCAATGAAATGATTGATTATGATTGGTAATGTTGTAAATTAAGTTATTACAACTTATTTGAGTGTTGGTGGAAGTTTAAAATGGATAAATATCGAGAAACGGGTCATGGTTTAGTATTTTGCTCGGGTTAGGGTTTCTAGGTTTTATTTCATGAAATCTTGTGAAATGAGGATGATTATAGAATGTAAATGAAGTATATGACTTGTTTGTAATTTGTACTTGATGGATTATACAAGATTCCTTGGGGAAACAGAGGTAAAACGACTATTTGAATATCGTGCATTAATGACTTGTACATTATGCTTTAAAGGACCTGTACCTTATTTTGGAGGGAAAGTATATTCAAATGAGATGTTATATGACTTGTATATATGATTTAGTAGCTTGTACATTCGCTTTAGATATTAATCTTTCATGGAATTAGGGTTTAGAGGTATACGATAACGCTTTAAAGCCCGTCTTGATATAACGTTGCGATTGGTACATTATATGAGTAATGTACTTTGTAATAATGATATTAATATATTGACTTGACATGTTATGATGTTTGCTTGACATATATGAAGATGGGATTGGCATAGGTAGGTTGCATGAGCTCGTCTACTTTAGTTATGCAAGTTACATTGCATATTGAGATATCGGTAACGCAAGTAATGTAATAAAGCGAAAAATTCCCCGTAGATTTGTGATCATAATAAAATAGGTTGATTTTGTATTTGATAAAAATTCTTGAGTTGTTATACTTTACGTGAGTTTTTAACTAATTATTCATTAAATATATACTATTATACTGATAGGTTATGTAGCGTTAAAAGAGGGGTCGATGCCAATTAGTCCTCGCTTAATAACTAATTCTAGTGCAATACAAAATTCAATATATCTTGCAAGATAGGGGTGTGCAGGAAACCGAAAAACCGAACCTAAACCGAAAAGAACCGAATAACCGAAACCTAAAAAACCGAAACCGATTGAAAAACCGATGGTTCGGTTTTTGGTTTTTAAAAAACTGAAGTTTTTGGTTCGGTTTGGTTTTAGCATTTAAAAAAAACCGATATAAACCGAACCGATCTTTATAAACATGAAAACAAAAATTATTTCTAATCGGAGCTAAGGGATGATGAATATGCTCCGCTAGATTAACTATATCATGTCTAGTAACTACTTTTTGTTTCAATACTTCTTGAACATGCCATTTAGGACACACAATAAGTTCTCTTCTAGGAGTTTTTTGTGTTCATTAGGTTTTATCGTTGTTATTGTGTTGCTTTATAACACATAAACAATTTTTTTAGGATTTTATATGGTCATTTGTTTCTTATTATCATTGTTGTGTTTTTTGTTTTTCATGTTTGAATTGTTTCATTAAACCTTTGAAGGTGTTGGTTTATGGTATATTCCAAATTGACTTTGTGAAAGTAAAACTCGATAAATCGTATAGAAACCGAAAAAACCGAAAAACCAAACCGAAAATAAACCGAAAACCGAAAAATCAAACCGATACAAAACCGAAACCGAATGGTTTCTAAAAATCAAAAACCAAAATTTTTCGGTTCGGTTTCGGTTTTATACAAAAACCGAACCATGCTCACCCCTAGTTGATGTTACTTCTCTTCATTTGCAAAGAAACATGTTAATACAAATAATGTCTAAAAACGTTATTTATATTTTTTGTCCTC
>BQNB010057277.1:18653-31799 GCA_026074375.1 Tanacetum coccineum | reverse complement strand
GTTTATACCCAATACCCAAAATTTACTCAATATTATCATACATAAGCCTTTATAACCGGATATAGAGAGAATGGACCAAGAAAATACAAGTTGAGAACACATTTCCATGTTTTCATGGGATGTTCTCAACTATTTGGGGACATTCACCATTTCTACCATACTTTGACCAAAGACTAGGACCTTGGCCATCCCTAGGACTTACTTTATGTTCCCTTGACTAACTATACATGTTACTACTTATACATGACATAAGAGAGCTAGCACTTTCATGCATAAACACTTAGAGAAAATTCACAAACTCTCCCTTTTGGCCCTACATATATTAGACGATATAATAGATTTTAAGAGTCAGATAGAAAATAACTTTGGTTCATTACAATAGTCAAAAGAGGATATTCTACTATTTTCCTAAGTATATGTTCATTGATATCATATTATGGATCTACTTACAAAGAAATTAGAGCATTGAGTTTGAGAGAATTGATGCAACGAAGAAGTTCCAGATAAGTTCTATTGTGAGCTACTTTATGCCTACAAGTAACACATAAAGATGATGGGATTTACAGTCAATACAAGTATATGATAAATTTTAAAAAGTTATTTATCAACTATGAAGACAGCAAGTACAACCATGGAGACTCAAAGCCATTGCTCAATGATGCAGAAGCTGAGAATGTTGATGTTTCTACCTTAAATAGATCAATGATTGGTTTCATTGATTATGTAACAATCTTCAAGGCCTGATATATATTTGGATTGTATGTGCCTTGTGAAGATTCTAAGTCACTTCCTAAAGTTTCACATCATCCAAGCTGTGAAGGAGAATATTTTAGATATTGAACAGGTCAACCTAAATTGGGTCCTTTATAACCAAGACTCACCATTTGATTTGGAAGCTTATTCTGATAGTGACTATGCTGGTGCAAGTTTAGACAGGAAATCCACAACAGTGTATTGTTACCAATTTGTTAGAAGTAGATGATATCATGCAGATGCAAAGAAGTAAACTATAGTTGCCAACTCTACTACTGAAGCAGAATATGTGCAGTAGTTTTTTTTTGCTAATTTGTAAGTATGTACAAGTCACCTGGATTCAAAATCAAATGCGTGATTATTGGTTACAATTTCATGCAATACCAAATTTTCATTGACAATGAAAGCACCATTTGCATAGTTAAGTAATCCATTGTTTCAACTCAAAGACAAAGCAACATTGAGATTAGGCATCATTTAAACAGGAGATTCCCAATGAGAAGAAGCTTATACAGATGATGAAAGATTCTACAGATCAAAGTTTCAGATTTGCTCCTAAATCATTTTGATGTTGGCAATTTCAATATCAGAATTGCAATGTAATAAGGAATGCTTAACCTCTGAAGTATTGATTGAGGGGAGTTAATTAATTTTAATAAGCCAGCGATTATGATTGCAACAAAAGATTGCTGAGAAATGGAATGGAACAGCAGCTAATGATGAAATTCAAGTTATGCTGTTGGCATAACTTACTAGTGGTAAGTATAATTAGTACTGCTGTTATAATTAATACTATGAGAATAGAGAGAAAGCAAAAACAGATAGAGAGAAAAAGTAAGCTTAAAAGAATTAAGAGAAAGCAAAAACAGATAGAGTGAATTGGTGAGAAAAAGAAATGAAATAAATTGGTGCGCATAAAAACAGAAAGAGAGATGTGTGAAATAAAAATAAAAAGAGTGACTTTGTGAGCTAAAAGAAATGAGAGAAATTGGTGAGAATGAAAAACAGAAAGAGAGATGTGTGATATAAAAACAGAAAGAGTGACTTTGTGAGCTAAAAGAATTGAGAGAATTGGTGAGAATAAAAAACAAAAAGAGAGATGTGTGACATAAAAACAGACAGAGTGATTCAGTGAGAAAAAGAATTAAGAGATATAGTGAGAATAAAATCAGAAAGAGAGCTTGTGAGAATCAAAATTGATGACGGAAATACTTTTTGGAACAAAATTAGAGTTATGCGGTGACTCATTATACTACTGCTAGTCAACACTTACTACTGCTGCCATTGTATTTAAAGTTGTAAGTCAAAAACTTACTATGTGTTGGTTAAAGTATTAAATGCTGCCAGGCATAACTTACTACTGTTGGTGATTTAAATGCTGTTAGCTTAACTTAGATACGCAAGTTTTTAAAGTTAAAGATGCTGCTAGTTTAAGTTAATGCTGTTGAGGGTGATTTCATAAATACTTCGATTAAGGGTTTCAGTCACTCATTCAATCGATTTTACACATTGATATACTCTTTAATCATAAAATCTAATTCAATTTTATCATTCATCATCAAAACCCAACACAATGTCGAACCTAAAGTTTGTTGAAACTCACAATTTGGTTGCGTTTTTGGAGAAACCCTAAGAAAGTAATGGGTTTGAGGGAATTATTGATTTTTTGAATGCAAGTTCTATCAGATATGCGCTAACGGTGAATCCCACCATCTATACTTCATGCATTAAGCAGTTCTGGGCTACTGCTAAGGCAAAACTGTCAATAGGGAAGTGCAGATACAAGCCTTAGTAGATAAGAAGAAGGTGATCGTCACTGAGACGAGTGCGAGAAGAGCTCTTCAATTAAAAGATGCTGAAGGTACTGAATGTCTACCCAATGCTACCATTTTTGCAGAACTGCAATGCCTTAGTGCTAAGACTACCACTTGAAAAGAATTTAGTAGCACTATGGCCTCAGCTATCATCTATCTTGCCACAAACTAAAGATTTAACTTTTCTAAGTACATTTTTAATAATATAGTGAAGAACTTAGAAGGTGGGGTTAAATTTCTAATGTATCTGGTATGTGTGTAATTACACATACCTTTTTCCATTAAAAATGACCCTAAACGACCAAAAACGCACATAA
Source organism: Tanacetum coccineum (assembly GCA_026074375.1). Lineage (NCBI taxonomy): Eukaryota > Viridiplantae > Streptophyta > Magnoliopsida > Asterales > Asteraceae > Tanacetum > Tanacetum coccineum. The sequence continues at coordinate 28,915 of BQNB010057277.1, read as the reverse complement.
AATGCCATAAATATGCTTGCTTTTGTGTTTGTACTGTGCAGGTACCGAATATTTACTAAAGGACAAAAATAAAGCCAAACCGAACAAAACCGAGCACAAATTTGGAAAGAGCGCGAAAAACTGAGGCCAAGGGTTCAAAAGGATTGAAAACGAAGCTCAAACGACAATTTCTGAATCGACTCGACAAAATTTGTGCATTTAATGAAGTCAAAACGAAGTCAAAGTCAACCCCGGGATATGGTGTTGGAAAGAGAATCAAAAACCAAACCCGAAAACCTAAATTTCTAAAAATGGGCCCACCCGTACCCACCTAGTGGGCCCGGATCAGCCCACTTTATTGAAATTAAAAGCATTTAGTCCAAAAAGCCCAAAACCCATTTTTATAACTACCCGGCCCAAACCATTTAAACCAACCGGCCCAACCTTTTTTAAAAACCACTTAACGGGTGTTAGCACTTAACACCACTATCCCTACACCGTTAGTCCCTAAAGGACTAACATTGTTAGTCCAAAAGGACTAACGGTGTGATACCCCTTAAACTCCAGGGACCAAAATTGTAAATTACAAGGACGATTGTTGCAAAGTAAGTTATATCTTTGAGGGACCACTTTTGCCTTTTCCCCAAACAAATACCCTGCCCCAAAATCAAACCCAGGAACCCTAACCCCTTTTTCCCGCCTAACTCTAACCCCACTATTCATCATCTTCTCACCCCCCACGTGCACTGTAGCACCACCACAACCAGACAAAACCCGACCTTACCCCACACCCCCACATGGGCTCAATCCAAGCTGGCAATCCCATGGTTTACCATTAGCTACTCGAATCAAAGGCCAAGATTAAAGATCTTGGAGGCCAAGTAAATTAAAAGGTCTTGATGAAGCCTTTGAAGTCTCTCACTCAACAAACACAAGAAGCACACATGGACTGAATATATAAAGAAAAAAAGACAAAGAAGAGTGATATGTAGTTTTTTTATATAATTTTTAATCTAGTGTAATTTATAGAATTAGTTTGACTTAAAATGTCTTAATTTTGTACTCATTTTGAAAAATTATTGTCCTTAACTTTTCAGCTTTGTACCTTTTAAATATTAATGCAAAAACTCAAGTTTCAAGTTCGAGTTAAATACTGTCTTTTTAAGTTTATTGTAGTCTGTTAATCTTCCTGTTAACAAGTGATTTTTATAAGTTTCTTTAAGCATTTACATTCTGAATTATTCATAAAAGCTTTTCAAAAGCTTGTATTGAAGTTACTGTTCTATTAAGGAATTGGATCTCAGCATTTTTGGAGCAAGGCATATTGTGGATGCCTTGGGTTTAGAGCTTATTGGTAAGCCATAGGGTGTTATACAAGCTGATTTGGATCTAAAGTTTACTAACAAAAGCTAAGGACCTTTGTAAGATTTTCTTTTTCCATCTTTAAGTTCATTTTTAAGCTTGTACTGTTCCTTAGCTTATTCTACTTTAATCTGCTTATTTCTGTTTTAAAAGTGCTTATTTGTTCTTGTTTTTGCTTATTTGATGTTTATCAATACTTCTGTTTAACTGCTTAAGTCTATTTTAATGTATCTAACCTTTAAAGGGGTGTTTGGTATAAGCTTTTAAATGGGTCAAAATGGGTTGAATCCATCTTTGGTTCTCAAATAATTCTTCATTAGCTGTTATTTAGCCTTAGGTTTGGTATTTATAAGCTTATCTTCAGTTGTCTTAAGTTGTCATGTAATCTTTTATCAATTTTTCCTATAGTCTGCTAGTCTTTTATTGTCTCAATTTTCTTATCATTGAAAGTATTTAAAAGAAAGCATTTGAGTCTTTGTTGTGTGGCCTTAACAAGTGTCCTTTACATAAATCTTTCATCTGTTTTGAGTTGGGAGTCTCTAGTTCAACCCTTAGGTCCTTTGCATCAAACCAGTCAACAATAACTAGTATTAAGAGTTTTATAAATCCCTTACTGCAGATCATACTCTAACTTAATTTAGTTTAATTTTTGTTGATACTAGCTTAATGTAGTATGATATCAATCTGTTTTGAGTTTTTATTGTGTCAAAATTAGTTTAGAGTCTTAAAAAGATAGGCTGCAAAAGCCATTTTTGTATTTCAAGTCAGCAGCCACTGAGAATTTTCACCATTTTCATTTGTATTTTTTATAGTTAAGCTTCAGTTCAAACTCTCTTTCCTTTGTTGCTTATTGTAGTTTAGAAGTCACTCTTTAGGCCCATATAATCTGTTAGCCCTAGGGATCCCTTATTGAGCTAAAAAATAAGCTCAAAAAGTTGTCCCCTAGGCTGTTTGATATCCAAGTTTAACCATTGTGCTTATTTGGTTTTCAGTGCCTATCAGCCTGGTTTCTTTGCTTAAATTTGTTCATACATGCTTATTAGACATAGCTTTGTATCTTTTTGTGCCTATTCATCCTTGCATTAAGCTAGTTAGTTATTAAAAGAAGCCATTAAGTTAGCCTTTGTCACTTAGAGTTAACATGAGTATTCTGTCAGTTTCTATAAGCTCATTTCCAGCTTATTTATTAGATTTCACAAAAAATTGTAGTTAGGAAAAATGATTATTTTCATGTCCTCTTTAAGATTTTATAAAAAGTTTAAAAAAATGATTTTTCAAAAAGGTGAGGCATGGGGTTCGAACCTATGACCTCACCCTTGCACACTCAAAGCCTTACACAACATCTGCTAACAAACGTGCCCTTGGGACTTTTTCAACTTTGTTTGCACAAAAAATTCCTTTACCTCTTTTTAGCCCATAAGCCATTCAGCCCTTTGTGGCTTATTTGCTGCTTATTTATAAGTTGTTTGTCCAAACCATTATTTTTCCTGCATTCTTCATACATCAAAGTATTTTCCTGCATTTTTTCAGATTTTTCCCATTTATTTTACTATTTTTAATCATTTATTTTTATTAAAACAGTTTTAAACTCGATAAAAATAAAAAAAAGTCAAAAAACTATATTTCTTTTAGGAAATATTATTTTATCATATTGCACATAGAGAAAAATAGAAAAACTTTCGAGGGTCATGTTTTGGTAAACTTTTGATTTTAAAAGCTCGGGTCTTAGGCGGTTTTCGTATTAACTCGTTTTTAACTCAACTCAATTCCTAATTTTAATCTAGTTTTTTTAAACTAACATCCTTTTAATAGTCACTAATATATTATTTTTCTTTTAATTTTTTTTTTTTTTTTTTTTATTATTTTTTTTTTTTTTTTTTTTTTTTAAAAAGATAAAAATTTCACTTAGGTTTTAAATATTTTGACTTTAATTAATGTTTTTAGTCCGCGTTCAGTTTTTAAAGTTCGTATTTCGTTTTTGCGTTTATCTTTAATTGCCTATATTGCATGTTTCCCAGTAGACTTAGATTTTTTCCTTTTAAGCCTTATTTTTGTTTCCCCGTAAGAAATTTTAATATATTTAAATGCCTTTGTTATGCTCCCGAGATTTAGTTTAATTTCCCATGCCTATTTATGTTTTTCCCGTAGAATTTAAGTTTCCTTTAGTTTAAATTGCATTAATTTCCGTAGAATTTAGAATCCAATCATTTTATTTTTATTATTCAAACATCCAATTGTCAAACCATTAACGTAACCGTCAATTTCGCACCTCGTCGGGAAAAAACGACCCGGGAATATCATACTACTTCCTGTTTTCATTGACTATCTTTCTTTGAAACTTTTCAAGGGCAACTTGATTTGTTTTTGGGTTTAAATATTTATAGTATATTATTATTATTATATTATTTATATTTTTAACCCTAAAAAGAGGATTTCAATTTTTGGCATGCAACAACCAAACCGTTAATGAGCTCCCACAAGCTTTGCAGAGTTTGCAACAACAATGTCTTTTTCGTACATGCCAACAATGTGGTTGTAATGAATATGATGGAGTTTATTTTTATTGTAAAGTTGGAAATGAAACACCAATCAATGTTTCAACTCCGTACTCTTCTAACGATTCTCCAAAATTTTCCGACCACCCCACACACTATGAACCAATCTTGTGTGATTTTTGTGGGAACGATGCTCGTTATGGTCACTATTGTATACCGCAAGTTCCAATCGGTAACCATGCTTCAATCAAGACTTTGATGAGTTCCCCACAAACTCTCACCGAGTTTTCCGCAACGATATCCTTGTTGTGAAAATTACGGGACCTCATATGAGTTCTTCAATGTCAAACCCGATGAATCAAAAATTATTGACGAAACCTATTCCGTGTGTTATGATCTTATTCTTTAGTGTTACGACCACATTCAAACCCCCGCCATATACCGTCAAATCATCAATCTTACATCTCAAAATGGCTTCTCAATTACTTAATAAATGAGCTTTTCAACTCTAATGAGCTTCTAAATTCTCGAAATAAGCTTATGGAACAAATGACATCCATATGTGATATGGTTGGTCAAATTATGCAAAAGAAGGAAGAAGAAAAGCGAATTACGGAAGAGCAAGCCATCTAGAAGATCGGATAATTGGAAAAATCCCTCCATTTGCTAATGATGATGACGAGGACTATACCATTGCAATAACACCCGTTTTATCAATCGAGGAGCCCGTTATCTCTCTATAGGTATGGCGTGTACAATCCCTGACCGAATTCATAAAGTCTCGTGTTGAGACCTTGTCCGTCCCAGTGAGTCCTGGTGGGTTATTCTCCGAAATGAGTGATGCGTCTTTTTTGATAATTCTCCGCCTCTCGACATTTCAAAAGATCAATTTGAGGATTTATTCGATTCATATCGATTGTTTCTACTTGAGTGTGATGATAGATTCTTTCTCTATTGGGACGACAAACGAGTTATGTTGAGGCATACCTCCCGATTTTGAGACTCGTCAGCTTAGAGGTGGTCATGAAGTTTGTTATCCACGAAAGTTGGAGGGCAATGATGATGTTTATTCTTTCGCTAACAATCAAGTTGATATACCTTCGTGAAAATTGTTCGTGATGTCAATTATCACATATTGGATAAAATCGATGCATTAAAGATTAATCCCTATTCCATCTTATGTTGTTTATGACAAGTTTCCTCTACACCTCTTAAACCTCTTTTTCCTGAGGAGACTAACACCTTTGTAATTCTTACCCGAAAATTGCAAGACTTTTGCTTTGATTTGGTAAGAGATTTAGTGTTGGCAGTCCCACTATCCCGTTCTGATTTATCTCTCCGGATTATTGAAGCTTTCTATACGTCATTATTAAAGTAGAAGAGTACATGGCTCAGTACACTACTATTTGATTTTTCTCTTTATGATTCGTTCATCTTTGATCTTTCGATCAATCCGTTTCCTCCTGCCGATAGGAGTGACTTTTATCATGAGGAGTTCGCCGATGAACTCGCTCACATCATATCTCGTCCGGATGTTAAATGTTTCCATTTTAAGAATGAGCTCGATCCGAGAGATTTGACTCCTATTGACCCCAAGATTCGTGAGAATGTTTCTACGACTAATGTGAATATTCCATTCGAGGATGCCCAATCTCCTCTCTTCACTTATGTTGTATGGATCTTTCTCTATTTTCTCACATATCCCGTTGTCCCTCCTTATCTTCTCTTCACCGGGAATGAAGATACCATCTTTGACCCCGACATCTCCATTTATCATTCTATTATGCCGGGTATATCTCATCGGAGTGGAACTTTCATGAAATTCAATGTTTATCCAAACCACTTGAATGAAAGTTCGATGGAGATTTTATCTTCCACTTGCTCCCCATGACAATGTATTCGGGGTAGTGTAGAAGCTTTGGTGACTGAGTTAACAAATTTACAGGCGCTTCGTGGGTGCACCATGCTTATCCATTCTATCTTCTTTTAAAGTGCTATATGTGTTTTGTGTTTGAGGAGGCTCGCCTATACATTATCTGTGTTTTGTGTTTTTTGGTTTATTGTCCAGATTTTCTGAGTTTGAAGCCTCTCGATTTTCGTCTTTCATTATCTCGCGAGCTTCGCATCCTCAGCTTCATTTTCAGAATTCCGATATCAAATCTTATCGACTAACACCCCCCCACCACCCCCCCCCATTTTTCTTAAGGCATACTTAATAAACAGGCTTCTAGGCGTAAGAGTATATGTTAGCTAAACCCTTCGTAAAACATTGAGGACGATGTTTAGTTCTAGTATGGGAGGATCTTCGATTTGATTGTGCCTGCAGCGCTGTTTTCACGTAAGCCCATTTTTACCACCAAAATTTTCGAAAAATACCAAAAAATGAAAAAAATTTAAAAATTTTCAAAAATATAATAAGTGTTTTGTCATAATTTTGATTTTCCCGTTGGGTAGAATAGGAATAAATTTTAACCCGATCGAGCGTGTTGAGCTCTAGCTTGTTCCTTAACTTTTAGACTAAGTGTTCGCGAATTCGCGAAGAACGAAAAATGATAGTGTTAAGTAGAAGTTAGATGCTAAACAAGGATTATTTGGAAATCTTAAGAGCTCATAAGTGTAATTTGTCGCTTTTTCTCCCATAAGATCTTAACCGGACTAATAATACGTGCTATTTTTGAAAATTAAACTTAAATCAATAATTTTTTAGATGTAGTCAATAAAAAATTTTAGTCTTAGTTCAAATTTATACTTAAATTTTTCAAAAAGATGTCTTTTTTATATATATCGTAAAATTTTCTCTTCGCAATTAATGTTGCTAATAAATAAATTAATAAGTAGAATAAATATCTTCGTCAGATTACTTCATCTTGTCGGAGGCGTGGCCGATGTTGAAGTTTTCATAAAAGGCGGAGGGCCGTTATCAGACTAAGTCACTACATCTTGTCGGAGGCGTGGCCGATGTTGTAGTCATGTAAATGATGATGGTAATATATTATGATTACAACAATTAAAAATAAAAATAAAAAATAAAAAATAAATTTTAACAACCCAAATTTATGGCCGATAATTTAATCAAGCTTTAATACTATTTCAATTTTTATAGAAATTAATTTTTATCATTTTAATGAAAAATCGTCACTTTTAACGCTTTGAGAAATCTAAAACATTCATGTTTACACTCCGAAAGATTTAATTTAACTATTTAATTCACTTGTTTAAGTATTTTTCGACACTTTTTGCGTTTTGCCTAAACCGAGTTAAAAATAAACTTCACGACTTACTTAATAAAAATATTTAGCGAGTCATTTAGCATTATATTTTAAAAAAACATTTATTATTAACGTGATTATTTGAGTTAAAGTTTTATTTTACGAATAAAGTTTATCCGTGATACCGGTGTTTTGTAATAAACCAAAACGAACAATTTAAATGAACATTTCAAATTATCTATGAAACATAGTCGTGTAAATACTCATTTTTATGGGAAAAATTATTTAGAAAACAATGGCGCAAGTTTCGCCTTTTAAATCATCCGTTAACTCGACCAAACGAGACCCGAACCGTTATTTAACAAAAATTACCCAAAGTTTCACTTCTAGTCCCTCTAGTATATTTTTATTTTCAACCTTCAACTATTATACTCTTTCTATTTATTTTTAAACTTTTTAATATATAAACAAAATTTATTAAATTTTTTCATAATTATCAACACACAAACACACACACTTAACCCTAAAATCTCCCCTCTCCCTCTCTAAATTATCCGGCGCCGCCAAGGCGATTTCCGATGGCCGGAATAATTTTCTGGCGAGTATTTCCGGCACATCACACCAGCCATCGGCGCTAGATTCGTCACCTCTACCCACATCCGACACCATCCTTATCACCGTCATCATCTCTATGCAACCGCCACCACTACCTCCACCATCATCACCAACCACCACGCCATCATAAACAACCGACGCCATCACCATCCCCACTACCGCCACACCTCCACATCCACGTCATCGTCGTTCCCTCTATCTTCGTCGGCCACCACCACTGCCGACGCACACCTCACGTCACCATCATCTACATCAGCCGACCCACCTCACCCTTGTGACCACCTTCATAAGCCGCTGCTATTGCGGCACAGCCAACACCACCTCCATCCCGATCCACTACTTCATCGTCATCACAATCGACTCCACCACCAACCGCCTCTCATCACCACGGCTGCTACCACAGCCGCTGTACCATCTCCACTTCACCATATATTTTTTTTGTGTTTGGTTGGTTAAACTAATAATAAATTTAGAGTTGTATGGTTTTATTATTGTTCATTATTTATTTCTTGGTTGATTCGATCTCTTCTCGATTTCTCGGCTCAAAAACACGCCCGCTTAAGGGGTGGTTGTTCGCTGAATTTAACAGCCCGAAGGGGTGTTTGTTTTGGTGGTTAGTAACCCAAATAAGGGCGTTTGGTTCTTCGTTTAATAGCAGCCAATAAGGGTGCGTTTGGATCCGCGTATAACAGCCCATAAGGGCGTTTGTTTCTGCGATTTTGCAGCCAAACAGGGATGTTTAGGACTGCGTTTAATAGCCCAGCAGGGGCGTTTGGGTTAACTGCAGCCATTAAGGGTGCGTTTGGGTTAACAGCCGCCGACAGGGGCGTTTGGTTCGCTGTTTAACTACCCTTAAGGGTGCGTTTGGGACAGCATCCCCATAAGGGGTGTGCTTGGTTTTGCTTATTTTGCTATATATTCGATATCGTCTAGATATATTTATTAAAATACCCGAATATTTGCAACATTGACTTATTGATCGAGAGGAAAAATATTAAATTTTATAAATATGGAAACTTCGTATAAACGAAAAGGTCATGTCGAAATTTATAAAATTTCTATACTTAGTAAATTTTTACTTAAATCTCTATTATCTTAATAAACCGATAAAAGGACAAAGTTATATAAATATTCTTATATCTATTAAATTGTAATTATACAATAACACGATTAATAATCAAAAATTATACTTTTACAAAAGAGGTAACTATTTTAATTAAAATCCGTCAAGAAAACGAAATATTAAATTATAAAATATTATTTTATAAGTTCCGACTAATAGACATAGTATTAACTTTTGTAAAAACTATTAAAATGTCTTTCCGAACACGTGTTGAACTATATTGTTTAAATTATTTTCTCACGTCGCTTATATACTACTTTTCCTTTATAAAATACACGTCGCGCATTATATACTTGTCTCATTTTTTCATATGTAATATACATTATGTATATATGTTACATACTCTAACTTGTTCTTCGACTTCTTTTATTTATATATTCATGTATAATACCCGTCACGTATTATATATATATATATTTTTTCTCGTCCTGCATATATAATATATACGGAATACATTGCATGTTTTACGTTTATCTTTTGATTTATTTTATTTAACCAGCCACCAAACTCTTATAACTTGAAACCTCGATCCTTTATCAACAAGACACGTTGATGTAATCATCCATCGGAAAACCCAAATACATCCTCCTAAACTGGTGGGTCATAACTGTTAAGATAAACTGCAACTTATTCATCAAGCTGTTCCGGTTTTCATTGTGTTTTGCATAATATTTGTGTTTCTGCCAATTGTTCTGCATCATCAAGGTGAGTTCATAGCCTCGCATTTAATTCTTTTATGTTTTAAAAACCCGCGAGGGAGATACATGCTTGTTTTAGAAAATCGAACACAGGTGATTTTATTATGTGAACGTTGCTATGAGTGTATTGTTGTGGCCCTTCCTTCATGAACCGTCAATCACCGCTAACCGGTGAACGCTGATGCAATAATAATAGATCTATTTTGGCCTAACGACCTGTCTGGCGTGTGTTCCTTGCGAGGGCATACGGAGACATATTGTATTTAGTATTGGGAGTGTGTAACATTATCACTCCGGGTTGGGCACATGGTTAAGGTTCGGTTCGTGGCTCTAGCATCGTTGTGATTGTTCTATGAACTAAATATTTTGCTATGCTTGTGTTCAAAATGATTGTTTATAAACTCTATGAATTCACTCAACATTTTTGTTGACGTTTTAGCATGTTTATCTCAGGTATATTCTTGCTAGCTTGGATGAGATGGAATGATTTTTATAAAGTCTGATTGGGACCTTGTAACTATGATCTTTTTAATAAAAATTGATTGTCGTTTACCGTGACTCGTGAGCTTATATTATGAAGTAGCACCCGAATGTTGTATTCTGCTGCGTTGTAAATTTGAGGGTGTCACACCTTATGAGATGACTGACGATTGTTATTGTTGGTTAGTTGATGAACTACTTGATAAAGGTACATCTAGATCAATGGATGTGATGAAGGTGAACCGACTATTTTAACAACTCTTAGTGCAACAGCTACTGTAACAGAAGCAACAACACTTTG
>BQNB010057277.1:0-16990 GCA_026074375.1 Tanacetum coccineum | reverse complement strand
ACTTTACGAGGAATAGAGATGTTAACACCATCAAAAACAGGATCAGCCACCAAGGTACGAAAGTTAGAATTAACATTTGGTTACTCGTTTAACTTTTTAATTCCTACATGACATATATTTTACAGTATATGTGACAACCATGACTTAAGCAGGTTAGTCAAACCATTAGTGTTGACTTATGGATCTGTTGCAATGTCTGGATATGTGTTATATGTGTTTATACGTGTCTTATGTGTTTTTGTGGGTTATGTGAGATTTGATAATCAATCCCTTGAGCGTGATGTCTCATTGGGATTGGATTTGTGTTGGGATTTGTAGTGTTTATTTCGTTCACTTATTAGTGACAAAGAAATGATTTTGGTGATTGATCGAGGTTTCGCGTTAATTGTGTAAGTAAATTATTACGTTTTGTATTTTATGTGTTAGTTAATTTTAGGACGAGATTATGTTTTAGGTGGTAAGGATATGAAAGAAAATGAAATTTCTTTTTTTGAATATTAGGTTTAATAAAAACGAAAAGTTAATTATTTTTAAAGTCTAGTAAAATTACGTTTATGCAAAAAGGTATGAGCAAATAAGCTAAGTTTTTTTTAAAAACGTAGGTAATGCAAATAATTAGTAATATATATATATTTTTATATTATATATTATATTTATATATTATATATATTATATAATATATATTATATATATATATATAAGGGGAAATCGGCCAAAAAGAAAGGAAGGGAAAAAAAAGGAAAACAAATCTACTGTAATTTAAAATTGGTTAAAAAGATTATCTATTCATAAACCTTTGTAAACCTTATAAACATTATAAATACCTAAAACCCTTTTCCCCCTTGTTTTTAATTGTCCCAGCCGAATTTTATCAATAGGGGAAGAAGAAAAAAAATATTTTTTTTTTCAAGTTTGTGATTTTTGTTGTTCAAGATTCGAAGATTTAAGTAATAAAATATAATCCCTTGTGAATTAAATTATCATTAAAAACATGTTATAATTATTTATAATGGATAATTAGGGTTTATAACATCTGTAATTAATGATATATTAAACATGTATAATGTTTAGTTTAATTAGGATCGCATCATGAGGTGTATTCGTAGTGGTTAGATCGCGTTAGAATTTGATTTAGATTGGGGCAGAATTTAGGGCTGTGTTGTTTAGCTGATATCTCAATGATGGTAATAGTTTTTGTCAAGTTTCCGGTACCTATGATGTAGCTCAGAGAGTCTAGTTTCCAGAACATCCGACCTCGAAGGTTTTTGAGGTCGAGGAAGTCATGCAAAAACGGTTGGTTACAGGAAAAGTTTGTTCAAAGCGTAATACGGGTCAGATTTAGGTCAGATTACGAGGTATAAAACCCATTAAATTCGAATTTAGCTTAGCCCTTCTACAAGAGTTTAGTTTTATGTGTCTATTAGAATCCCCCAAAGGAGAGCTTCTGATTTAGAGTCTAAGTTTGGTTTATAGGTCTAAACTTTTTAGTGTGCAAACAGATCCGAATTGGGACTGTTTTGAAGTTTGATTTTCTTAGGAGTACTTGTGCATGTAAATGGATCTTGGGAATCATGAGGTAGTTAATATACTCATAAATGAACATAGATGATTTTTGGTATGAATTATGGAGGTCAGTAAGTAGAGGTTTTGAGTACGTTAAGTCACGTTAAAATTCTGCAGTTTTGAACAAAATGTGACTAACTAGTGAAACTTGTTAATGAAGTGGTTAAAGTTGGGTATGGTGTCGGGGTGACCCATGGGTTTAATAGAACACCTTAGACATCCATCATATGATTGTTACATGTGCATTAAGCTTTTGGCTTAGTAGCGTGTAACACGAGTTATTTTGTTGTATAGATTGTGCTAGTTGTTTGTGAAGCTTATTGTTGAAATCTTTTGGAAAGCTAAGCAAATGTGCGTTTCATAGCCCCTTTTTCTCATGTTATTTTGGGGTGAGAATGATGCTTGTTTTATTGTCGTGTTAAAATGTCTTTAAGCTTGCTGTAGTTATGTATATTGGATCGTGGGCACGTTCCGTCCCGTTGTGTTGCGATATGATATGTTTTTTATTGTGGATCCCAATATGCAAAACAAGGTATGACGGTGGTAAGACTGCGTGAGCTAATATGAGGCCATGTAGCGCACATATGTAGCTGATATGATTGTGGATCGTAGGCACGTTCCGTCCCGTTGTTGTTAATTGTTGTCATGAATTGTTTTGGTAATTGCAGCAGCTAATTGAAAGTTTATTTTGGATATTGTTGTATGTCGTAAACCTATGATTCTCGCTCAACTTTATGTTGACATTTTAAGCATCATTTTCAGGTGAGCTTAATGGTGCTAAGATAGAGCGAAGTGGCTAGAAGAGACCGTAAGATGCTTGGAGTTTATTTAAGCTTTCTGTTTAAATAAATACGTTTGCATGAATTGTGGAATTTCAGTTTCAAAGAATGGTGTTCTTTATTTTAATGTTGTTCCTCGTAATGGTATTTATGAAATTGATATGCATGATTTTGTACCAAATGTTAATTCTGTTTATAATGTTAGCAATAAAAGAGTCAAGCATAACTTGGACTCTACTTATCTATGGCACTGCCGTCTTGCTCATATAAACAAGAAACGTATTAAAAAACTACAACATGAAGGCTTTTAAAGTCAACGGATGATGAATTTTTTGATAAATTCGAATCTTGTTATTCTGGCAAGATGAAAAAGAAACTTTCCCTTATAGTACGGATAAGGGCAAAGATTTCTTGGAATATACATCTGACGTTATGTGGTTCCACTTAGGACATGTGTCAAAGGACAAGTGCTAGATACTTCATTATTCACAGATGATTATAGTCGTTTATGGTTATGTTATATCTCTTAAACATAATCATGAGTATTAGAAACGTTCAAAGTGTTTAAAAATGAAGTTGAAAATTCAACTCCTGGGAAAGACCATTAAGGCAATACGCTCAGATCGTCTGGTGCGAATATCTTAGCCAAGTGTTGTAAAGATATTAAAAGATAACGGTATTGTTCATCAGCATACTCTCCATACACACACAATTATAATGGGAGTTGTATAAGAGGAGAAAACCGTACTTTACTAAGATATTGCGATCTATGATGAATTCTTACAACTCTGCTTTAAGTCCTTTTGGGATTATTGTCTAGAGTCTGCAACACGCATTCTCAATATGGTTCCAACAAAGATGGTAGATATAAAACCATTTTATGAATTGTGGTAATGGAAAAGTTCTCATGTCTTGTCTTACTTAAAGGTCTCGGGGATGTGAAGGCTCTTGTGAGAGAGATACGCCTGACAAAATCGAACAAGATCTGTTATGTGTATCTTTATAGGATACCCATAGGAAACGATGGAGTTACTCTTTATACTTCCCCCTGAAAATAAAATTGTTGTTGCAGGTATGCTGAATTCTTTGAGAAAGGTTCATAAGTCAAGAAATCATGTGGTGAGGGCGGTAGATCTTGATAGCAAATTCAAGAGAAGAAGATACAACACTTATGAAATTTCTAGCAAAAATTCCTCAAGAGGTGGAGGGTCTTGAACCACCACATGAGGAAGTGATTCCGATTCGTAGGTCGAAAAGACGCATCGTGCTCTTTAACCGGTTATGTCTAAATGTAGATGTGGAGGCTTAGTCTAGGGGATCTTAATGAACCCACTAGCTATAAAGCCACAATGTTGGATTCAAAATCTAATAAGTGGATTGATGCTATGAATGCGGAAATACAATCCATGATGGACAATATGGTATGGGTCCTGGTCGATCTTCCTCCTGGTTGTAAGACAGTTGGGAGCAGGTGGCTTTTTAAGAAAAAGTCCGACCTTATGGATTGTATTGTACTCGTTCTATAAGCTCGTCTTGTAGCCAAAGGGTTACACTAACTCTGACGGGGTTGATTAGAAGAAGTTTCTCAATTTGTCGCTGACATTAGAGCTATAGAATTCTCCATAGCTCATTGCCAAGCCATACTATGATTATGAGATATGGCAAATGGTGTTAAAAGCCTTCTTAAATGGTTACCTTGATGAAGACATTTTATAGTGCAACCTGATAGGTTTTGTTGATCCTAATCATCCCAGGAAAGTCATGAAGTTCAAAGATCCATTTATGGTCTTTAAGAAGCATCAAGAAGCTGGAATAAAAGATTTGATTATGAGGAAAATCAAAGGTTTGATTTGCTCAAGATCTTGATGAGACATGTGTATATCCAACACAGGCTAGTGGGAGTATTTGTTACATTCCTCATCTTGTATGTTGATGACAATAATCATCATGGAAATCCACATTCCAAGTTTTTCAAAGGGTAAAAAGATTATCTTGGAAAGTGTTTCGGCATGAAGGATTTGGGGGAAAGCTTCATTTATTCTTAGAATCAAAATCTATAGATATAGATCGAAGCGATTAATTGGACTTGTCCAAAAATGCTTACATGGGATAGATCTTGAAGAGATATAAAATTTGGACAATCAAACGTTGGTCATTATCCCATGCAAGAAAGACTTGAATTGAACAAATCACAGGTGCTCAACGCATAAAGAGGTAATCGCATGAAGAAATGTGCCTTATGCTTCGGCTGTAGGGGTACCATCATGTAGCGGTTAGATGCAATAGTACCTGATGTTGCTGTTCGCGCAATATGGTCAAGCGATTTCATCAGAATCCAAGTTGAACCTCACTGGACCTGCTGTGAAAACATTCTTAGTATTAAGAAAATACTAAAGATATGGTTCTTGGTTTTTGGTGGAAATCCTAGCACAGAAACTTAGAGTTGATGCTATTGCGATGCTGGATTCGAGACTGATAGAGATGACACTAAGTTCTAAAGATCAGGATATGTTTTCGTTTTGAATGAGGCGCTGTGGATTTGGAAGTGCTCCAGCAAAGTACCACTGCAAGGTCTGCTACGAATCTGATTACATAGTTGCGTCAGAAGCTCGCATGGAAGGTGTTTGGTTAGAAAAATTTATCTCAGGCTTGGTATTGTCACCAACGATAAAATGGAACCTTTGAATTGTACTGCGACAAATTCAGCTGCAGTTCATTTTGCTAATGAACCGGGGATGTTCAAAAGGCCGTCTGATACTATCAAGCATATCATTATTTTAGATTGTCTATTTGTTCGGCGGTGTGTTGAATGGGCGAAAAATAAGGATACTTAAAGTTCCACCACAGATAACAATCTAGCTTGATCCTTTACAAAAGGCTTTGTCAAAATAGGAAGCTTACTCAACATGCCAGGGCACATGGGGCTTGTCCTGCTAGTAGTTTCATGTAGATCTGATGTTTTAGTATTTGGATAAGGGATCGTAAACATTTTATTTCTATGATAATGATAGTTGGTATTTTGTTTTTTTTATTTATAAATTGTGTCCTATATTTTGCATGTTAAATCCATGAATAATAAATGTATTATTCTAAATTAATCCGTTGTCGATTAACAATATGGGAATATTGTTAAACTAAGACAATTCTGAGTGATTGGGATTTATAGGATATGTGATTCTTACAGATATTAAGGATGAGTCCACCAAACTCACATGATATTCATAAGATGAATATTGGATTTCCCCGCCACAAGAATATCACTTTATGGATCGACGTCATCAAGTGAATCTTGTACGTGATTTTATTTACATAAATCCTTAGACTTGAGATGCAAGTAGGTTTAGCATATGTGGATATTCCTTCTTGATATAGTTTAATGTTCCTGATAAGATTAACTAATACCGGGCTTTGTCAGGGATGGTTTATTGCCACATGATGACTGGACACTTGGTAGTCAATAATAGAATTTGTTCCTTTAATTGTTGAGAAAGTATACTACTGGGCCCCTCATAGAAATAATCAGTTCGTGGTTGTTTTTTTTCTTTTATGGGGGGCCGTAACTGAAACTCATGTAGTATGTCTCATTGATTTTCAGTTAATCTTGAATTACTTCATATATGAGAACAGGACACGTTAAATATGGAATGAACATTGATCCATATCCAATTTAATCAACGGTATCGGGAAACAAAGGGATTTAAATTATTTAAATTCATTTGTTCATGCCCTGTGAAACCAAACTCGGATGTTTTTGGGAGCATTGGCGTGTTGCTAGACGCTTACCAATGTTATTATATTATTCATACATGTCCAAGTGGGAGCTGTTGGATTATGACCATATATGAATTAATATATGTCCAAAAATATTTTCGAGCCTAAGGGGACGCACACGTTTATATGTTAAATGAACGAAGTAAAATATATTAATGTAATATATTAAATGTATAACAAACGATCGTTAAATGTTGACAAGTATTAAATAATTAGTTAAACGTTTAAAGGTTAAACGTGAGGGACTAATTATAAATAAACCAAAGATTGAGGGGTTCGGTTCACCCTTTTTATCCTTAGTCGGCTGGAAGAAGGAATCCCACAAGGAATGGGATGCTTGGTCTTTAAATACAAGTTTAGGCTTTCATTATAATATGAACTTAAAATAAACCTAAACTTTAAAAAATTCGATTCTTCTTCTTCCTACTTTTGTTGACCGGTTTCAAAATTGTTTTGAAATCTTTGGTTTGTTTTCCTGACCGAACAAAACAAACATACACTTTTGTTTTTTTTTGTTTTGTATTTGATCATCACTTGGAGATGATTTGTTCGCTAGTTGATTGATTCAAAGAACAAGAAGATCGTTTGTTATCCACTACTAGTACTAGCATACCTCGTCATTTGCTACGAACGTATAGTGTGTGGAAGCTTAGAGGAATCATACTTTGATTCTTAGTGGTTACGCGTTGTATTATACACACGCGTATATAGAAGACGGTGTTTACGGTTACCTTTAAACGGTGTATCGTTTCGTGCTAAAAGGTACACGTTTTCTATCTTGTTAATTATTGTGTTCTACACGTAATCATTTATTCCGCTGCATACTCGTGTTATTTAATTGTTAATTAGATCATAAAACCCAACATGTTAATCTTTTCACTTTTACACTAACATGTACTATTATTACTAATAGCAAGGTTGGATCAAGGTGATTATCATCCTTGTCTTTGGAGACAGAGGTCAATGGTTCGATCCTCACTCCTTAAAAGGCCGGAGGTCCTTTTCAATCTTTGGTAGAACCGGAAGCACCCTCTCTAGGGGCATGGCTGTCTACGTCTTAACCTCCCCTATACACCGTGCAAGACGGTATTAGCGGTATTGAACGTTACTTTACCTTGCCTAATTTATGTACTATTATTACTAAAATTTAAAAGTTGTTTCTTTTATCTTAAGGCTTTAAAATTTACAGACACACTGATCGGTCTTTCTTGTAATCACGTTTTGCACATGTATTTTCTGTTTTGATTACGAAAAACACCTCATTTACTAAATCGATTTCCATAAAAATTTAGGGTCATCCATATTTAGTTTCGTATGAGTCCTTTGAATGAATTGTTCGTTATTTAAATTCTCAAAATATATGGGAAAGATGATAGTATATTCATTGTTAGCAAACCGCAAATTAAATTTTTGGACCTGCTACGGACTTTTGCTACATGAAGGAAAATGAAATTAGGTCCATTAACCCGACCTGACATATTGACAGGTTGACGCATCATTTTTTCGGTTTATTTAAATCAAGAGCACTACAAGAAAATTTGTCTTTAGCGACGACAGGAAAATTGTCATTAACAGTCACGTCGTGACTATTTTTATGACGACTTTTCCAACCCGACATATTGACCGTTTAACTAAATCAAAAAACCACTTAGAGCAGAGGGAGTGGTGGTGCCAAAGGCTGGCGCCAAGCCTTGGCGCGAGAAAAGCTCACGGCGCTCCACTCCGTGGCTGGCGCCAAGGGCTCTTGCGTCATGGCTAACAACCCACGCCAAACCCTATTTTTTTTTAAATCTATCCGTTTCTAGCCGTTGGGGGGGGGGAGCGGATTTTCAAAAAAAAACCCTCAAAACTCTAATTTTACCCCTTTAAAAATCCTTTAAATACCCCCTTTTTATTCCATACTTCACACACATTTTCAATACATTTTATAACACACATTTCTCTATTTCTCCATTTTTTCACTCAAAAAAAATGAATCCCAATCCCAACCTCAACCCCAACACCAACCAACCAAATTGGATTTGCGGTATGCTTAACGACCCAACCAACCAAATTTCGGGGTGGTCTTCGAATCCGGGCTCCTCCACTCAACCGGCATTCAACCAAATGCCTTACTATCTCAATCCCAATTACCAACCTCAATTTGCTACCCAAGAAGAATTGTTGATGTTTCAACAATTTAAAATGCAACAAATGCACCAACAACAACCACAACAATTACCAAACCAATTCACCACTTCCCAATCACATTCCGAGCAACAATCGCACCACCTTAAAGTCGAAGATACCGAAGATGAAGAGGAGCCGGTTCCGACCCCGACGTCGAAGCCTAGCCGCGGCGGCCGTTTGAAGACGATGTAAAAAAAACAAAGAAAAAGAACCGCCGGTTGAGAAACAAAAAAAAATTCGTAATGCGTGGACTCAAGATGATGAGTTGCTTTTGGCGGAATGTTTCATTCAAGTGTTCGAGGATCCAAAAACCGGGTGTGATCAAAAGCGAGATACTTTTTGGTACAAAATCCATAATGTGTACAATAAGGAAGCGAAGAAAAAAGGCTTCACGGAGCGTACCAAGAACATGTTTACGGGTAAGTGGACTCCAATGAATGTCGTGGTTCTCAAGTTTAATCAATTGGTGCAAGAAATCGCGGTTCATAGTGGGGAGAATGATGATGATCATATGTCGAGGGTGCACACGTTGTATGATGCAACCGTGGGGGGTGAGTTTAAGCACCGGAGTGCTTGGCTTTTTTTGAAAGGCAAACACAAGTGGACAAACCCCGATTCGACTTTGCAAAGAAGAAATCGTCTTTTGGGCACCGACGAGGAACCGGAGCATTTTGGAGATGATGATTTGCCTCGACCACCCGGTTTGCAACGACTTGCTAAAAGTCAACGTACGGGTTCTAACTCGACCGCTAGCTCCGGTTCAAACCCGGCCGCGTATCAAGAATTCATGGCGGAACAATACGAGTTAGACCGCAAAGCCAAAATGACCGTTCTCGAGAGAGAGAGTGAAGACCGAAGGCGGTTGATCCAATCTCAAAGGATTGCGGAGGACATGCGTGTGCTACAAATCGACACACGCGGGATGGATGCGGCCGACGCCGCTATCATCAACGCCCAAAAGGCAAGAATCCGAGCGGCATATCCACCACCTCCAAACTAGTCGGCGCCGCCAAATTTATGATTTTTAATTCTATGCATTTTCATTTTATGTCTTTTAATTTTATGTTTTTTTTAATGTATTGTGTTTTTTAATGTAATATTTTTAATTTCAATGAATTTTATTTTTAGTTTTATAAATAAGTGTATTTTAAATAAATATAAAAAAATAATAAAAAAATGTTATGGCACCGGAATTCTGGTGCCAAACCAATGACACTGAATTCTGATGCCATAACATTTCTGATGTCAAATTCCTTTTTGCTGACGTGACACCAAAAGTTTGGCACCACCACTCCCAATGCTCTTACATTTATGATCGGGGTCCGCCATTGCCGCTTACAGTTGGGGTGCGTTTAATATACCTTTTCAATTTGTCTATTCACTAATTTTACTCTTTTCCCGGTTCTCTCAAGCAGTGGACCCTACGCATCATTGACTAAAAGAACCATAACCACAGATCGTTTGCTAAGGACATTGACTCCTGAAGTAAAATACACTTGATGTTAATCTGTCACTTAATATTAGTCTTTGCATAACAACTACGGATGTTAGCTGTTGTTGACTGGACTTTTCATAACAATAAATAAATTAGAGGCTACTTTTCCTACCGTTCTAAAAAAAAGGCTACTTTTCCTATAGATAATTAAAGGGGAAATGACACAAAAAGTATCCAACTTAAGGGTCGTTTTCAATCAAGGTATCGTACTTTTTTTGTTGCATAAAAAGGCACCCAACTTATTTTTTTATTCAATTTAGGTATTTTCGTTAAATATTTAACGATCATCCGTTAAGTTTTACATTTCAAATCCACCGCCGCTACCACAACCATCAATCATCGTCGCCATCATCTTGTTTAGTTTGTTTGGGGATCTTATTATCAAAAATTGAGAGATCTTTCAGATTATCTTTGCAATTAACCTCACATTCAGTACGCATTTAATATTATAAAGTTTGTGTTGACATTCCTTAAATATTTAACATATTATCTTTCTCAAAAAGTAGACGAGGTAAACGAGGCCAGATTTGAAAAGGTTTTAAGAAGTGGTAGTTACGTGCGATATATGGATCTGCACCCGAAACAAACATATCTTCCTGGATTTTAGTATCAGTATGGATGTACAATTTCTTAAATCCAGCTATAACTTTACTACAAATTTATATATACTAATGATACTTTTCAACTATTTTGTTTTTGTTTAGAAGTTATTTTTTACTTTTTTTGTTTTGTTGACATTCGAGTGATCAAAGATATACCACGTACATTCAGCAAAGTCATACTCATCACTAACTTCTTTTAAATTTCTTAGCTAGTACGGGTGTATATGTTGGACACATAAATTTAGATTACTTGATTCTTCATTATTGTGAATCACGGCGATGGTGCGTGGGATTGGTGGTGGAGGCGATGCTTGGTAGTGAAGGTGGTGGGGAGGCTTGGTGGTGGCGATTGATTGGTGGTGATGGTAGCGGCCGGTGGATTTGAAATGTAAAACTTAAGGGGATGACCGTTAAATATTTAACGAAAATACCCAAATTGGCCAAAAAAATAAGTTGGGTGCTATTTTATGAAAGAAAAAAAGTTTAATAAATTGATTGGAAATGACCATTAAGTAAGATACCTTTATGTGTCATTTGCCCATAATTAAATGGTTATACACACCGTTTACGCACGAAGTTTTGACATAAATCTTGTATAATGTGTTTTTACATATGTCACAATATATCTAAATTTTAATTATTTGCGCATAGAAACCATATATAATCTAATTTGAATAAAACAATATAAAAAAAGAAAAAGAACAACGTATATTTCTATTTCGGCATTCTATAGGTCTGTCTTAGTTCCTACACGAAAGTTTTGTTAAATAAATTTATCTATAAATTATGTAAAAAAAATTATACTTATATAGTTATAATAGTCGTGCATACGCGATTTTTATATAAATGCTTCATTATGCATTAATAACGATAAATATTTTGTATATATTTTTGTTAAATGAATAATTTGACTTTGTTTATTTGGCATGATGTTGCTGCTGATGTTGTTAAATTTAAATATTAACGAGGCATTCAGACCCGTGCGATGCACACGGGTTGTGTCTAATTCTTGATTGTGTAACGTTTACGTGAAATGTTGATTGCGTTTGGATAAAGAATGTTAACTTAGGAAACATGGTATGCTAGATTATATACCACGTAGGCAAAAGAAGACATCGAAAGAATATACATTAGCCTATGAATGATGATGTTGTATACATAAGTATTTTTTCCTAGTATACTTTGATTGATTTATCAACTATATCTACATTCAATGTATACTAAGTAATAATATAGCAATGAAATGAATTATTGCTGATGTATAACTTAGAATTGATATTAAATACAAATGTGGGATTGTGATCCTCTAAATATCTAAAAAGTGGGTGTTCGGACTTCTTTTTGGGTGTTTGGCAGCAAGTGCAGATTGTAGGATCTGCGCTTTGCTACTTTTTGGATGATAGCGTCTGATGTCGTTCAGGGTGTTTGGCAGTACTGCAGTCGTTTTCTCGGGTGTTTGGCAACAGGTGAAGGTATGTAATATTAGGATCTGTGCTTTTATGATTTTTTTCTAGGGTGTTTGGCTCAAGTGCGGCCACTCTACTTGGGTGTTTGGTGGAGACTCTCCATACACTTCCATGAAATTCAGACTACTAAACGTATCTCACTAAGCACAATTATTAATAAAAATAGTGTAATAATAACATTAACAACAACAATAATACTTATAAGTATAATTATAAAAATGGATTTGGAATTACCTTCGATAGAAGCAGAAGCGGGAGCAGGAGTGATGAATGTACCATTATCAAAAGTAGCATTTGCACTTAAAGTATCTGAAGGGGAGTGGTTTTGATTTCCAAGTTTCAAAAGTCGTCTAAACCCTTTTGATTGGTGCTTTTCAACAACTTCAGGGATCTTTTCCAAATCAGAAACATATGCTTTTTCAGCATCTGACGAAGTGCCATAGTTTACCTTTACCTGGGGTGCTTTGGCATATTCTGAATTCCTAGTAGACGGGTCTTTGAAGCTGAACTTGTGCCCGCTGGATTTTCTTCGATGAAATTTTCCCTCACTTGAACACCACCAGGATAACAAACATAAACATAACAAATTAGATAATAAATAATATAGACTACCAAAGTTAGCACGTCACATTGAATTATCATGATACCTAAATGTTTATGTTCCAAAGAAAACATTATCACCAAGGAAATCATAAGTATGTAGTAAATTAAATGGATGAATAGAGAAAATCAAGACAAAAGAAGATAAAAACAAAGTTGTAGATTTGAGAGTAGATTATTTGGCAGGGGTTTTAGAAGACATGTTCACATATATTCCCTTTTTTCCTAAAACACTAAGACGGTGTTTCTAATTCCATGTTAAGCCTGAGTATCTGATGAGAGGTACATAAAACCTTACCTCTCACGGAGTAGGATGATTATGTAGCTTGAATGAAATGGTTCCCTTGTCAATAATTTCCATGGGCAAAGGCTCTGTGTGACTACTTGCCCCTACTTCATGATTGATATTAACTTCCTTGTCATAGCTTATTGATGGCTGCGTATCTTCAACCATAACTAGAGACTTGTCAATAATAGGGTTGTTATCAACATCAGCAACATCAAATGAGATAATCTGTCATTTAAATTCAGTTTAGCAACAGGCTTGTCCCTTCACTTTTGCTTATGAAAGCTTTTGGCTTAGATTTAAAGATGTTTTGATCTTGAGCTCAGGAAGTGAGGCAGCCTTACTTTGATCAACGCTGATGATAGCACACTTCTTTTTTGTCTCATGCCCTCCATTGGATAACTTTGGTTTAAAAACAGGCTCTACACTTCGTATCTTGAGTGATGTAATATTTTTAGGTTCAGATAGCCTTCTTATGTGAGTAATAGAAGAAACCTTTGAATCAGGAGTAACATAAATGATATCTTTCTTTGTATCCGGCATGGATGACAATGATCTTGTCAACCTATTATTCCCTGCCTAATGATTGTGTGAACAATATTTTCATATATCCGATCAATATATCCAACATCTAGGCCTACTTGTTTATGTGAGGTCATGAGCCAATCAATATATCTACCTAGGGTCTTAGCTTGATTTACAAACAATTAATATTTAATCCCTAACTGGAAAATTATAAACAAAAAGCAAACCATACATTTACACGGTACGTACAAATAGAAAGAAAGATAAAGCAATTTTGAGCCCCTTACTGATTCTGAGTGGCCAGAATTTTTTTACTTAGGAGACAGTTTGTCTTTGATCATGTGAATTTTAAACGATTTGGAGACTGAAAAATCAGTTCGGCCTTGGTGGATGATGATGCCATCAAATATTTATTCCAATGGTGATGACACCACCATTTGGTTAGTTATCATTACCATTGCACCAAATGAATTTTAAAAAATGTGCTAAACATTTAAAATTTATATTAAACTTGCAAAACCTTTGTTATAAGTAAAAGATAGTCATTGACAAAACGATTATAAGTCAGAATTCAATACAGGTTTTGATTATAAAACATACAATATGCAAAAATGGCCTTGTAAATATAATGGTCAAAGTATCAAGCTCGTGGTCTAGATTTACATTAGAGAAATTTATTTGCATATCTTACGCATTTCAAGACACGAAAAACAATATAAAAGAGGCGTAAGTAACCTGTGCTTATCCTTTTCACTATCACATCAGCATCTGACATTGTTCCGATGAATATTCCGCCTAAACGGCTAAGGTCATACGTGCACGTGCCTCAGCAGACCACGCGTAATGCATAGAAAATTGCCAAGTAGGATGGTCTTTGTATTTAGTAAATATATCAATGTTTACCTGAATTTGTAAACAAAACTTACTCACCTGACAATTACATATATCTAAAGGTGCATCATCGGATAACGCTTGATTTAGTCACACCTGAAAGCAGTTACGGACTAATATTGTAAAAATAGAATATTCACTACAGATTGTATGTTCTTATGACTGAAAGAACTACAAAGCGAGTCCACATTAATATTTACATCAAAACAACTTTCACTATAGAGTCGAAGAGAGAAGGCGAATCTTTTACGGTAAACATTAAGAATTACTCATTCACTACTGTTGGGTTCAGTTCTTAAGCCTTTCAGTCTCTCAGTAGATTTAAACATAAAATCCCCTAAGTTTTACTTAAACTGAAGTCTTTCAGATTGAGTCGCTGAAGGTTCTTCAGAGTCAGCTCTTCAGCTCCTTAGAAGATTGGGAAGTATCTTCACTCCGGTTTATGCAGCGGATCAGAAACTAAAGAAGGCCTATGTAAAGAGCTTCAGTTTAGCTTGGTTGACAATTCCAAGCTGAACATTGTCTATCTTCTTAACAGAAATTTTGAAATTTGTTTCACTTCTAGAAGGTTTACAAGGTGAGAAAAAGATTGATCTATGTCAAAAGGAATAAAGCAATCTCCTTGGAAAAGACTACTTCTAGAGTTGGTATAGAAGTACAACAACTTTTCCTTAAAGGACTTTACCTAGTACTTTAGAGCACGACTACATTATATGGTATCTTAACCACCCATTAGATGCATGACATGCGTACTAGGTTAACTTGTAAACCTTAATCCCTTTGCCTATAAAAGGAATGAGATTCCCAGAGTAAATGTTATCTCTTCCAAGTGATACACATTAAAGAGTTCATTTATCTCTCAAACAAACTGAACGGTACAACTGAAGCTAAAGCTTCAGTTTAGTCATAAGTAGTTTGTTTTCTTACTCTCTTAACTTTGATTGGAGTTTAAGTTCAAAGGAGATAACATCCTAATTGTCATTCAACCACCTTGCTATTCCGCAAGCAAGGTGTGTCATAGATTCTTTATTTGATTCTAATAAGAACCTATATGTTTAAAAGTACTTATGTTTGTTTTAAACTTGTTCTTTATATTCTTCATATATATATCTGTTTAAAACTCACTTTGTTGCTATGAAATGTGATTAGTTTAACTTGATAAACCTTATATCAGATTCCAAGGGACCAACAAGTTGTATCAGGGCTGTTTGATTTATAAAACCATTTCAAAGTTTTTATAATTGCTCAAAAGATTTTTAAAATCAAGACCCATCTTAAATGGCAGCAGAAGTACCACAGACTCTTGAATATTAGGGTGGTCAGTTAAATGCCGCTCATGTACTAGAGGTGGAAAATTTCACCAATTCAAAAAAGAGGTTCCTATATCATATCATTGGTATTGAACCTCAATTTGAAAACATCATTTCAAACGGTCGTTGTATCCCTATGGCAGATGGTCAAAGGAAGCAGAAATACAATAGACACCAGATGAGAGAAAAGCTGTCAACTTAGACCAGCAACTCAAAAGTCTCATTATGTCTGTGCTTCCAGATGACCAAATGAACTCTGTCATAAACTACTTAAATGCGAAATCTACCTGGGATGACCTGATACTATATCATGAGGGGCCCTCTGATGTGAAGAAAAGTAGGGTCATGGACCTGAAGTTGTGCTACAACACCTTCAAATTCAAAGAAGGTGAAACTCTAACACAAACCTTCACCAGATATAAAGCTTTGATGAATAAATTAGTAAATGATGGCATTAAACTTTCAAAGCTTGAAATAAATAATGGTTTTATAAATGGGTTACCAAAGAAGTGGCTAGCTTTCTGCCAAAGTCTTAGAAACACAAATCATGTAAAAGAATATGAGCTTGCTTCTCTATTTGGTAAACTCAAATATGAAGAAAACCTTATAGACAGTATTTATGGGACTAATAAAGAGAAAACTCTTGTCTCTGCAACTCCACTATCAACTGCCTTCTTCTCCACCTGTATTGTCTAGGACTTTCAAGATAGTCCTGATGATGAAGAGGATGCAAGAAGCAGTCAAGAGTACATAAATGACCTTGAAGAAGAATACCAAGCAAGAGCTCTTTTAGACAAATCTAAAAGATTCTTCAAAAAGGGTACTCAAAGGTTCAGTGGTGCAACAGTAACTGATAAAACTGAATGCCACAAATGTGGCAGAAAAGGTCATTTTGCTAGAGATTGTTTTTGAAAAACATCAGTTCCTTCTTATCAGTCACCTTTTCAAACAAAACTTCTCCATTCGTCTGAGCACAAACCTTAACTGAAGCATACTAAAGATTTGAAACCAAATACAACAAAGTCAAAGCTAAGCTAGCCTTCCTCAGTTCCAGTGTTTCAGGTTCTAATTCATCCTTAGGAAAAAACAAGGGTCTCATTGCTGAAACATATAAATGGGATGAAGAAGAAGTGTCATCAGATGAAAATGAAGGGATTGAAGTCAAGGCTCTTATGGCACTTGCTGATGAAGAAACAGTTTTTGTTGGCAAAGAAAGTATCAGCAATGGTGAATGGGTCAAGATCTCTATACAAAAGGTACACACTCTTCTTGAAATAGAAGATAATGATGATAGAAAATCCTTTCTAGATTATTTGTGTATTGATCTAAACTATGTTGAAGAACAAAGAAACAATCTTCTTTCAAAACATAGAAATCTTGTTCAAGAACTAAACGCATGTAAAGAACAGCTTTTGGTATTAAAACAAGCAAAACTTGATCTTCTTACCATGCAGCATGTAAACATTGAGATTCTCAAAGAGAATTAAAACTTAAGAAATGAACTGAAAAAGCTAACTTTTATCACAGAAACAT
>BQNB010057276.1:22817-37264 GCA_026074375.1 Tanacetum coccineum | reverse complement strand
TAAATTATCTTATCATATGTGAGCAATGTTATATTCTCTAAAACCAGCCTTAATGGTCGGTCAAAGGAGCCAGTCGACCTCTAACAAAGACGCACTCCACCCACTACAGCTCTCGTCACCCGACGCGTTTTATAGCAAGAAAAATACTCAGTCGTAAATAAGACTGAGTCATCCCCTCTTGTTGCTAATGAGTGTGTGTTTATATAATTGTTTATTATGGTATGTATATATTTAAGTGAGATATGTCTTTTATTTTAACCGCGGTCTCCTTATTACATTAAAATTAGTTGTAGAGTAAAAAAGTTGAATTAACGTTTATGTCACCGTTACACTTAGCCTAAATCTCACAAGATGTGTCAATAATACATGCGTTACACAATATCAGAAATGTCAGTGTCAATGAATAAAATGTTAGCATTATATTTTATTAATTGTCTGAAAACGTAATATATTTAATAATTTTAGTCATTGTATTTAGACTACTGTTTTTTTATTCAAATGTGACACATACATTTTGAATTCGTGCTATTGTGTGTACTGCTAGAGCAGGTTAAGTTAACGATCGTTTATTTTATTATTGCAACGGTAGTCCTTTATACAAACTACTGTTTCTAAATAACTGAAATTTTGATTTTCTTTAAAAAGTCTCTTTTCTTATTGTTTTTAAAATTTATATCAGGGCTTGATCACGTATTTTCTACACAGTTTTACACACAATTTAACACATATTTTTATCACGTTTATATTAAAAACATTTTTGATATACACATTTTTATACAAACATTTTTATAAACACATTTTTATTCACACAATATTATACACGCTTTTATATACACATTTTTATACATGTTTTTATACACATATTTTTATACACGTTTTTACACACGTTTTTACACACATTTTTATACATGATTTTATGCACAGTTTTACATCACATTTAACAAACTGTTTTTAACGCTATTTTTTTTAACACACTTTTCTTATACCAGTTTTCACACATGCTTTTACACGAAAAAGATACGAAAAAACAAAGAATCGTTTTGTATAAAGCATTTATACACCGCAATATACCACACATTTTTATACATGTTATACAAACATTTTTATACACATATTTTTATACAAATTTTTGTACACATGTTTTTACACACATTTTTATACATGTTTTTACAGACGTTTTAACACACATTTTTATACACTTTTATACATATGTTTTTAAAACATAAATTTTTGTACACATATTTTTAAACACGTTTTATACACTTTTTATACACATATAAATATTTTTTACCAACACGTTTTTATCACGTATTTACACACATTTTTATACACACATTTTTATACACGTTTTTATACACACGTTTTTATACACGTTTTTATACACACATTTTTATACACGTTTTATGCACGTTTTTCATTTTAATAGACATTTTTATACACACGTTTTTATACACGTTTTTATACACGTTTTTACACACGGTTTTATACACATGTTTTTACACATATTTTTATGCATACGATTTTACACATGTTTTATACGCGTTTTATACAAGGTAAACACAATTTATGAAAATGTGTGCATAAAAACGTGTGTATAAAAACGTGTATAAAAATATGTGTAAAAACGTGTGTATGAAAACGTGCATAAAAAGGTGTATAAAAATGTGTGTAAAAACATGTGTAAAAACGTGTGTAAAAACATGTGTAAAAACGTGTGTATAAAAACGTGTGTAAAAACATGTGTAAAAACGTGTGTATAAAAACAAGTGTAAAAACGTGTGTATAAAAACATGTGTAGAAACATATATATAAAAACGTGTGTAAAAACATGTGTATAAACGTGTGTATAAAAACGTGTATAAAATGTGTGTATAAAAATGCTTTTTTAAAACGTGTGTATAAAAACGTTTATAAAATTGTGTGTTAAAACGTGTGTAAAAACGTGCATAAAAACGTGTATAAAAATTATTAGTGTAAAAATGTGTGTGTAAAAACGTGTGTATAAAAACGTGTATGAAAATGTGTATAAAAACGTGTATAAAAATGTGTGTATAAAACGTGTGTATAAAAATGTATGTATAAAAACGTGTGCATAAAAACGTGTGTATTAAAACATGTGTATAAAAACGCGTGTATAAAAATGTGTGTATAAAAACGTGTGTCAAACTAACTGTGTTTATACAAACTAGTGTATAAAAAACATGTTTGATAATAAAAACGTGTGTAAAACTGAGTAGAAAATATAACAAAATCAAAGAAAAGATACTTTTCTAAAGATAAAATCAACATTTTTCAGTTCTAATTACGAACGTCGTTAAAAACAGGAGCCTAACCGTTGCAATAATAAATTAGGCGGTCCGTGAACTTAAATAGCACGAATTTAAAAGGTTAGTGTCACATTTGAAAAAAAAATAGTCTACTTACAATGACAAAAAGTGTTAAATATGGAACATTTCAGACAATTAACCCTTGATTTTATAACTAGTTAAAACTTACAAAAGTGTATTAGCAATTTTTTTTTTTCAGGAGGTGCTTGTATTTTTCCATATGTGCTTGTAGTGCTTCTCTGCCTGTTTGCCTTGCCTGCTTCTCTTCTCCTTTTTCGTAATGTGCCTTTGTCTATGCCTGCTTGTTTGGTCCTTGGTTTCTTTGCTTGTTTGTTGTTTTCTTAGATTGTATCGTCTAGACCTGAATCCTCATTGCTCAGTTTTTTATAGGAACACCTATGTTCCCCGGGTTTCATCAAGCGAGGTTTCTGAATTTAGCCTTGTTCGCGGGCCATCTTTTGGGAGGCGATCTAGGCCTACTAGGCCAATCATTAACTGGCCGTGGTCGACCCCAATTCGTTCTGGACATGAGTCTAGTGAGCTAGCTGAATTAATGAGTCTTTTAACACATTTTAACCTTTCTAATGAACAAGACTCATGGGAGTTTATCATAGATCCATCAAGGCAATTTTCTGTAAAGGTCATTCGCAACCATATCTCCATCTTGACCTCTCTTATCCTACACATTGGAACAAAATGCTTCCTTCAAAGGTAAACATCCTTCTTTGGAGAGTAATGAACAGAAGGATTCCAACCAGAATTAATCTAGACATGCGTGGCATTGATCTCGATACTTTTCGTTGTCCTGTTTGTGATGATGACTTGGAATCAGATCATATCTTCGCCAAGTGTTGCATAGCAGTGGATACTTGGAGGGATGTTCTTCTTTGGTGGCACATCCCGGGTATCACCATCATATCCCTTGAAGACGTTCTATCCTTAGCTGATCGTGTCCCTCTCGAATCAAAATTTCATCATTACTTTGATGTGGTAGTTGGCACTACTGTATGGCACTTATGGAGTTTCAGAAACAACATGACCTTCTCCCAAAAGCGTCCTCGAAAAGATCTCATTTTTAATGACATCAAGTTGTCGGCTTTCACTTGGATTTCTAGCAGGAATAAGAATGTGTCTCCTAGTTGGTTAGAGTGGCTATGTAATCCATGTAACTCTTTTTTCCATGTGTAATTGTTCCTTTCTACCTACTTGCTAGTTTAATGAAAACCGCCGTTCAAAAAAAAAAAAACTTATATAAGACAAATTTTAAAAATAAGCCACAGGAAGTGAGCTTATGAAAAAAAGCCGAAAACCACATATGCAATAAATTCGTTATAAAAAATTCCTCGTAATATATTATTAGAACTTGGATCGCTCCAGATAATAAGCATCAGAGCGCCGGGTGCAACGGCAATCAACATATTATAGGGATTTTTTTTGTCATATGGCATAGCTAAACTGCACCGCCCCCATAGCCATAGTCATGTTATAGGGCACATAGCTACATGGTTCACATGCATTATTCGACTTTTCTTTCTTTTTTCTTTTTTTTGAGTGTGTGTATTTTTGATGATATGTTATAAGAAATTTATTGAAAAGTATGTCTATGTTAATACCGTGTTATAGGTCATACGACAATGTACGATGAATAACACACTTATAACTTTTAACTGCACATATATCCCTCTTAAAATATGACTTTGATTAACATAACCCAAGTACCCAAAATTATTTTTTATCAACTGGTCATATTTATGATTTAGTACTTTTGTAGCAAGAAGCTAGACAAATATAAGCTAACAATTAATGAACATTAAGTTTCCAATTTTAGAAGGTGCATGTTATAAATGCAAAAAGTTGGTTCACGAGTCTAGCTGTTCATATAAAAACTCATTCATATATGGTTCCACTTTAATGTTAACGCGTAAAATCAGTAAACATGGTTCTGCTCTTTTTGAACGAAAGATTGGCTAAGGTCATAAACTTATTCAAGACCATTGCTCGCAAAGTCGCAGGTCGCCATGCGTAATGCTAGTGACTCCATGCCTCCATAGCTAACTGTAACCACAATCCTAACAGATGTTGTTTGCAAAACCCTTTCTAAAAAACGTATTTTTATTTTCGCCCACAATATGGTTTTGACCAGTTCTTTCTGTTTGCATTGTATGCATATAATTGATGATTTATCATAACTCCCAACCGTTTACATGGTTGACATTTTGTTCATTTATTAACACACGTCGATGCTTTGAAATATTGACTTGTTGTTTTAAATTAAGCGAGTAAAATACGTACAAAGCGTTTTTATACAAAAAGTGAGTCATAACTAAAACACCGGTTGCACAAGTCTTTTATATCTTTTATATAATAAAAGAAATACATCATTTCGGAGTTTTCCATCAAATTGAATCATATGAATTTAAAAATTAGACCAATCAGAACGCTTGATTTTGCCACGTAGGCAAAATCGTGTGATCTGATTGGTCAATAAAAAGTCAAAATTAAATCGATTTGGTCAAAATTAAAAATTTGTGGTGGAGAAATATAACGAGAAAAAAAACACATAAAAATATATGTGTCAAATTTGTGAAGAAAAAAACTTGAAAAAAGTGGAGGTAATTAATAAAAATTTAGTGATTTTTAATTTTAAATAAATTATATGGTGTTAAATGTTAATTTTAATTAATTTACACTGTTTTATTATAACTTTAAAAAAATAATACAAATAACCTCTTAAACTTATACCGTAGATTTATTTTTTAATTATATTACCAAAGTAAACAATCTTTTTACTTCAAAATAAAGATTTAAAAGTATCTATTCACATCCTGAAATCTTCCGAAGACTTTTTTAATGGTTTTTTCATTGTCGGTCTGAAATTTTGTTGTACAACAAATAGTAAAACACTAGAAGCAAATTAAAATATCATAAATTAAGTAATAAAAGGTTTGATAGATTATTTCATTGTTGTGTTTGGAAACAATTGCTTTTTTTTTTTTTGTTTAATACGTACTAAATTCTAACATTTAAATTCTCAAAAAATCTTTATTCCCATTGTCATGTATATGTATGCATATAAATACATATAATAACATCTAAGCTACTTTTTTATCCTTAAAAAAGTGTTGGTGTCGGAAAAATAGGTTAAAACTCTTTTTATATTTGTATATGTATTAAAGATTATACAATAGGTAAATATTTGTGTTGTCATACATTATTGTATGTTAGAACACTATGTTACTTAGTTGTTTGACCAAAAACTTATTGTATGTACGAAACTTTTGTATTAATAATATTGTACCGATTTTGATTAACTCAACTTGATGCTTGTAATTCGATTGCGAAGCTAAATTTTTACATGTTTTAACCAAAGTGTGACATTAATCACTTCAGTATAGCTGATCAATAATGCAACTTAGAATCATAACAACATATACATTTCAAACTGCATACCCAACGGTAAGTTAACAGACTATCCAAAGTGGAGGTCAATGGTTCGAATATAACGAGGAGGGAAAAACTAATCCACCTTGTGGCCTCGAAGGTTCCACGGGCGGAATTCGGGTACCTAAAAGAGTAGTTTGTAGAGATATTTCGCTCACAATGTCGAGTAGTTTTCAGGTAAATAAAAAGAAAAAAAATTAGTAATTATAACTCAAGCTAATATAATATTTATAAGATATGAATTATTATCTTCATATGATTTCGTTATACTCTATAACATTTAACTTATAATACAAATAAAAATTAAATTCTTTCATATATTTAAAAAAAACATTATGGTCTAAATTTCGGAGTTGTCTTTCTGTATTAAATCTTATGTGAAAATAATTTGACCATCATATTGCTTGATTTTGCCACGTAGGCAAAATAATGTGCCGAATGGATGGTAATAAAAAGTCAAAATGAATATAATATGTAGTCAAAAATTGAAAAAAAAATAGGTGGAGGAGAATTTTTAATGGAGAAAAAAAACATATAAAAATATATGTGTCAAATTTGTTGAAAACAAAACTTAAAAAAAGGGGAGATAAGTTAATAAACTTAGTAGTTTTAATTTTAAAATAAATATATGGAGTTAAAAGTGTAAATTTATAAATTTTTCAAGTTTTATTTTAACTTTAAAAAATAAAACAAATAATCCCTTAAAATCTTAAAACTCTCTGTCTTTTTATTTTAAAAACAACAAACGTTAAACAATTTATTACTTCCAAAAAAAGATTTAACATTATAATCACATCTCAAATCTACCCGAAGAGTTTTTGGTAGATTTTTCATTGTCGGCCTGAAATTATGTTGTACAACCGAAGCACATTGAAGGTTCACTTGACCGTTCCGGGCTACCTAAAAGGGTTGTTTCGCTGGGATTAGTTGGCTCACAATGTCGAGTCAAAAAACAGGTAAATCAAAAGAAAAAAAATTTGTAATCATCCTCAAATTCATATGGTACGTAATATATAAAAGATTTAATGAATCTATTATCTTCGTATATTTCGATAATACTCTATAACATAACTTATAAAATATAAAAAATATATATATATAGTTAAAAAAAACATAATGTCTAAGCCCCGTGCGTGCACGGGCATTAAAACTAGTATAAAATACGAAGAAAGTAAAATAAATTAAAAGTATAGTTTCGTTGACTACGTATAATTAGAATTGAGTGTAATTTTTATTATTAAACTAACGAAACAATAAATAGAGAAACATAAAAAAAATACGTAAGGCATCTAGGTTAAACCAAAATCTTTTATGTAAACTACTACTAAGAATCAAAATTTTATCGGCTGGCCACGACACCTAACTCCGCTATTATACATTATAAATACCTTCTTGATGAAAGAATTAAACACCTGGTGGTTGATAATATGATAATATCACATGCCATTGTTGTTGAGTGTTGACAATGTTGAACAAAATTTAATGTCCAATACAACGTTTGTAGATGGAAATCTCAAAGTAATACTTTCTCTGTCCCAAAATTATTGCCTATTTTTCTTTTTCGGTTCATTTCAAAATTATTGTCCACTACTATATATAGTCTTTGGATTTGCTTAAGTTGTGCTATTTTACTTAATCAAAAATTGTTATGTACAAATAAATCTATGAAATTAGTAATTATTTGTCAAAAGATCAAAATTGGTCTTTTTTTTACTTTTGCAAAATTCAAAGCAGTAATAAATGCACTTTTCTTAAAGTGTGTATTTTTTGTCTAGTGACAATAATTTTAAGACGAAGGTACTATGAAGTAATATATATATTGTGTTAGTGGTGGAAATTATGACCTATTGATTAAATATGAGTTTAGTTAGGTAAAATGGTAAATATTTATTAGGGCATGAGTCGTTGGATCTCACTAAATGTTATAGACAAGTTTATTTAGCTATTTTATATAAAGTATGTAATATAATTATATGAGAATTACTTAACAGGTCTAGATGGGTCTAGCAGGTTAGAAAGTTTTTTTTTAATTTTTTACCTAAAAGAATTTACTTTTTTTTTTGTTTTTAACTGAAACTCGTTTAGACCCGAACTCAATCCATCAGTACAATACCTATTTAAGCATACGCTTCTAAAAGACTCATCTAAACCTAGACCCGTTTATTATGTCACCTTTGTATGTATAGGGTGTTTGTGATTATTAAATGAACATGAACTTTTAAAACCGGTTTTGAGAGACCATATAGCAAAAAAAAATTTATGTAATTAACTAATACTTATTTTTAAAATAACTAACATAATAGTTAACAGTTTCTTTTTTGTTATATACATATAGATCGTCCGCGTCTATCTTCGATATTCCTTTCATACACTAGTTCATCTTCATCATTTGCGAAACTCATTTTTCACCATAATCATTGAAGGAACTTCATGTGTTTCCAATGACAACAAAATATAACATCTTACATTTGTGTTTTTAGAAAACATTACGAAACCCAGTAGCATAACAACTTAGGGAGCAATCTGGAATGCCATAAGTATACAAGGTATACGGAAGTATCATACGTTCCTATTATAATCGCCCAAAAGTGATACTGAAACAACCAATTTAACAACATTTGAATGAACCGTATTCGTAATGGGGGACAGTATGTTTTATGTCTGTCTTAATCGATTTCGTCGAGTGATGACGTCGGAATCATGCCATACATCATCACTGTCACCGGTGACATGCTCAGCAATGACGAGGACGTAGGAGATGAAGACGTCAATTTACATTAGAACCATGGCTGATTTTATTTTTTATTATCATTGGTTTCATGAATTTTGTTTTCAGTTGTATTTGTTGGACGATGCTGATTGTTTGCGGAATCATCGTTCAATGTCGGTTCGAGTGAATTCCTTTCTTATATTCATAGCCTTTCGGGTGAGCATTTGATCAAGCGGAGTAGTACGAATGTAGAATACTTTCGCATGAACGTTGCGATAATTAAGGTTTAGATCTTGTTCATATGTTGTTGTGATATTAGTTCCATTTAGACAACGTAAGGTGCTGTCGGAATCATCAAAAGAATTTAAATTTTCTCTGATATAACATAGGGATTTTTATATAAACAAAAATAGCAAAATGAATTATACACATAGTATGTTTATGGGATAATGAACCAATATGTCTTTGTTTGCAAAAAACAAATAAAGGAGCATTTTCAAACAAATGCACGCCTCACTTTGCCTATTGCCTTGGCTCTTCCTCTTGCAATTGGCGCTCACAAAATACAATTTTCTCGATAAACTTCCCTCTCGGCCCACTCTCCCATCTAGACTTAATAAGGGGCGCATTATTTGCCTATGTTCATTTTTGTGTTTATTGATTATATTTACCTCTTGCTAATTTAATGCTTGTATTTGCATTGTTCTTACTCGACATTTGATACGTCTTAAATTAGCTAACAACCGTAATCAGCAAGCAATAAATCACAGATGTCTTAATTTTGTCAAACATACAAGCCAACAATAAATAAAAGGGGGAGGGGCGCTTAGGTTACTAAGATGCGCTTAGGTTATTGTTTTTTTTTACTTTTATTGTCTTTAAGTGGGGAGCACAAAATAAGGGGGAGCACTTGGTCGTTTAGGGTGCTCCTCAACAATTTATATGAAAAACTCAAGCGTTGATTTTTGCTACCCTATTTCGTATCCTCTGTAGCCCACTTCATTATTGCCCTTGTTCGCCCTATCAACCTTCTGCCACATGAATAAAATTCCATTCAGGAATTTCATCAAACAGTTGGTATGCAAAAGTATAATCCGACTTGATTTCAAAACTAAAATGAATAAATCAAACTTGTACGTGTCAATTGATGTTGTAAATCAAAACAGTTGGTATCCG
This sequence comes from Tanacetum coccineum, assembly GCA_026074375.1. Lineage (NCBI taxonomy): Eukaryota > Viridiplantae > Streptophyta > Magnoliopsida > Asterales > Asteraceae > Tanacetum > Tanacetum coccineum. The sequence goes on along the minus strand of BQNB010057276.1, from coordinate 27,610 downwards.
GATCATTCTTCCCCATATCTTGTTTCTGAAATCAATTGATCTTAGCTCTTGGTTTACTTGTAACCGCATTGTAACCGCATTGATGAATGTTGTAATTCCAGTACTCTTCATCTTCACTTTTTGAGTTGCATTCATTAGGTCCTATCTTTAAGACTCACTGCTTGTAACTCCAGGGTTTGAGGCATATGGCTTGGCTTATGAGAGCAACTAAACAGACGATTGTTTATGGGCTTTAATGACCCTAACTCATAAATACTCAAAATTAAATAACATGTGCTGAATCTTTATATTTCTACCTATATATGGGGCAACGCATGAAATATTTCATGATGACTAGACATGGTGACATGACAGTTTAATGCTGACTGGAAATGATGACTCAAAGGCAATATGGGAACATTTTGGTGACTAGGCAATAACAGTGTAAAAACATGGGTATTTAGGACATTTTGCACTTTCCTAAAATCCCTCCTACAATTTCGACTATACATTCATTCTTCGGTTATACATTTGAGACAATATCTTTGACTTTTCAAAAAACATTCCTAAATTATGTAACAATTCAAATCAAGAGAATCATATCAATTCAAATTCACTCCAAAATTCACGGCAACAAACTAACCTTAAATCAAACTATGTTTTTATCTACTGAATCAAAACAACACCCATGTTGCTCTTTCGTGTGTTTGATTTTATTTATTTTCAAAATCAACATTAATATTAGCGTGTGAAGAATAAAACACCTAATTCAGATCCATATTAAGCAGACGAAGATTCGAAAAGAGTAAATTTTAAAAGTATCTTTGGCTGTCGATAATTTCGACCAAATTTGAGGTAAATTAAATGTTATTCGATTTGATTGATGAAAACTGATTTTAGTTTAATTATTGCAATTAGGTATGTTTGCCCTACTTTGTTGTGGATATCTTTTCAGCTTTTACCGAGAGGTATAGTTGTTCTAAGTTAAGCTCCTTTTTGATGTATTAAGATTCATACATTTAACTTTTTTGTTGTTAATTGCATTTCTTTCTAATTGCACAGGTTAAATATGTTGTGTTTCTCAATTGCTTTGTGTTTTTTTTACAGATTAATCAAGCTCGCGACTGATCATGCACTAAACGGATTTCATCATCATTTTTAACCTTTTAACAACACAACAAATCGGATGCTACACCATAAATCAACTATATTTACGGTTATTCATCTCAATTGTGTAAGGTATGTTTATATAACAGTTTGTGTTTGACCATTCTTATTAATTAGTTTAACAATTTATAATTTTTGATCCAAAATTATAGTTCTTATACTTATGTTTACATTGCAATTTTTTAGAGGTGTTTGTGTTAATTGGATTCACTAAACCCTTTTGTTGCAATGGAACAGAAGGAGATTACTTTTGTTAGTAAGTTTGATGGTATGTGTATGATTGTAGTTCGTTTTGGTTGTTTATTATTACATTTGATTTTGTTTTTGTTAGGCATGCATACATATTATCTGATACTTTGTTGTATTATATCACATTATATATGTTATTACAAATAAAATATAACTATGTAATGAACTAGAAAATTAAGGCCAGTAGGACGACACATGATTTATGTGACATAATCATCCTTATTGAGACGAATATGAAATTGCGGTTAATTTATATTGTCACATGAGAAATGCTAGAGGCCCTTTTAGGTTAATTCCAACTTGCAAGCCATGATGTGCCTATATACTGAAAATCAGTTTTCGACACTCAATCATGTTAAAAGGTTGATATTGTCGGTTATTGAATAGCTAATTGTTATGAAGGCATTTCAACAAGTAGCTTCTAAACACCAACTAAACAAGTCTTACTCTTTGTGAATTGTATCTAACAAACATTTGAATTATTAATTATATCTATATGCATTAATATGTGTTTCAAATTTGTGACAACGTATGGCATTTTATTTTTTTATAGAGGATATTAGAAAAGGATCTGGAAACGCACCTTGGATCTGGTCATTGCCACATGTCATCATGGCAGCTCTTTCTTCGTTCTTATTTGGCCACCATCTCGGTTATGCATCACAAATCCTAACTTCACATGGTTGGATGAAGGTATGTTTTATAATGGACTTTTCATGTATCGTACACCTGTTTCTATTATTTTCTGCATTACTAATTCTGCTATTTAAATTTGAAGGCTTGGGGTCATTACATGTTTGGAAGGTGCTTCTTTTTATGGTTTGGTGGTCACTACAGCCATTCTGCTTATAGAGCATTAGATTTTAGTAAAAGAAGAATAATCAACACAATAAGGCACATTATATATAGATACTTTATCTTCTATTTATTTGGTTAGAATCAGCAACCTTGGCTGCATCTATCTTAAATGTTGTTAAGATGCTTTCCCCTTAAATGAACTATTAAATATTGATTTCATTTGGTTTGACAGAAGCGATGGAGGCTATTGAACGAGGCGCTTGACTAAAGAAGTCGTGGATATGATAATAGCATTAACTAAAAAAAGGGTTACAAGATTAAGAAGGGATCGGATGGTCTTAGTTTGAAAGTTGATGTGTCCGGCTTTAGCGATTGACTAAACAAGTCAAACCTGTACTTTTTGGTATACTGATTCACAATCTGAATGTTTCTTTCCGAGTTGAGTTCACTAGAAGAGGGGAACTTGCAGAGCGCTAGGTTTGGCTTCTGCTTCCGCTTTTCCTTTTAGGTATTCTTATGATTTTATGTGTCTGTTCATAAATGACATCATTTGTGCATATAATACTTATTGCACTCAAAGTTGGCTCAGATGCTCTCCCGTTTAACCAATATTGTTGAAGAATTAAACGTTCAAGTGTATATGACAAACCAAGGTTCGACTTCAGTATTAAATTTAGAACAATAAGCCTTATCAATAACATTAAACTCATTACTATGAAATTTGTGAATGTTTATTTTAGTGATAGCTGATCGAGGTGGTGGAGTATTTATCTACAGATCCAAAGAAACCAGCAGGAGGGCACGCAAGAAGAAATAGTACTTTTCATTTATCTTGACCGAACATTTAATCTTCTTGCATGTGTAAGGTCCACTAAAATCAATTTTTTTTACATTCACGTATTATATAGTAGTGTCTTCAATGAGGATGATTACATCTCATTTTGTTTTTAAAATTGATATAAACCATAAACAACCTATGTAGTTTTTTACGTTACTGATACTTTATTTTTACATGTATGAAACCATAGCCATGTCACTCTTTATGTATTTTGCTGCGTTAATTAACTATGAAACCAAAGCCAAATATGTTGTAACAGTATATATTATGGAAGCGTTAAATCACATTGTCACAATCTGCAGTGTATGTTTGTTTTCATATTTTCTCAACAAATAGATATTGTTTTCTTTTATAATTCCTGTCAAAATGAACTAATCTTACAAGTATTTATATTAACACAGGATTGTTGAGATAATGGCACATGTATTCTCACAGAAGGCATGGCGTTGCGTTTGACAAACGATTCAGGTGGTTTTCCTGCTTTACAACTCCCAATTTTATTGCATGTACAACATATAAATGAGTAATAAGTAAATATGGCCTTTTGGTAACATTTCAATTTTTGGGTTTAAGATATTTTGCGTTATTGATGATTTATTTACGTCCAATTAGAATTCGTTAAGTAAGATTATGAAACTAGCCCGCCCATCCGGGCGGGCTATGAAACTAGTTTTAGTATATAGTATAATGAATTGAAGAATACTAACAAGAGCCTTTATAACTATCGTTAACTACTAACTTTTTACAAAAATCTTTAAAGAGATATATATACAAATGTCTTTTAAAACAAAGATGACAACTAACACTGAGTATCTTTTTGTTTTCTTTTAATTAGGATTTTGCATACAACAGTTTTAAAGGATGTGATTAAGCAAGCGATTGTTATTACACTGTCATTAATAAATTATAATTGGTGAAAATAATCTATTACATCAAATTGTAAGAAAAAGCATCTTCTTAACCATAACCTTTAAGGTTGGACGGAGGGGAGGGCAACACACCGAGTGAGTTGCCACTCCGGATGTAAAATTCACGCGTGACATAGGAAGGGAATGGTGACTGACTTACCAATGGTGAGTTATAATTTTAATGTTTTTATTTGGTTTGTGAGTGTGTGTTGGTATTTTAGTGGGATATATTTTATATAAAGTAAGTATTTTAATTAACGGTGAGTTAGTATTGACCAGTATGGTTGAATGGTGAGTGTGAATGAGTTGAAGTGAAAAGAGAAATAACACTGATGTGACGCTGAGGTGGATAGTAGGTTACCCTTTAACACTCCATCCGGTCTAAGATTGTTCAAATGTATTTATAAAAATAAATGCATATCTTTTAAATTTTTAAAATTTATTTAAATTGTGTGTCTATAAATTCTCTTCACTCATTCTAGTTTTAACTTTCTTTCTCACGAGATCCGTTCCCTTAACAATCATCGCGAAAACTATTATTAACATTACTATAGTATAAACTTACACTTCTTGCACCCAATATAACATGAGACTCACGAGATAACATTTTTAAATCATTAACTAACTATCATACAAACAAGTAAACAACAATACATAAATATTTAGACTACCCATTGATATAAAAGTATATGCTGAATTCATCTCAAAATTATTATCACTACTCAGTTAAAAAAAAGTGAACCACTACACTTTTTAACCGAATGAAATATTATCTCTACTCATTTAATTTTTTTTATTGGTTAAAATGAAAATAAATAGTTATTTAGAAACATCTCAAAATAGAAATACGAAGT